>JAKUDI010001327.1:0-19864 GCA_022702515.1 Ilyophis sp. 1 JC-2022
CACCTGCCTCACCTCCTGCCCCTGCCTCTCCTCTCCTGCTCTCCTGCTCCTGCCCCTCCCTCTCCTGCCACTCCCTCTCCTGCCTCTCCCTCTCCTGCCTCTCCCTCTCCTGCCACTCCCTCTCCTGCCCCTCCATCTCCTGCCACTCCATCTCCTGCCTCTCCCTCTCCTGCCTCTCCCTCTCCTGCCCCTCCCTCTCCTGCCCCTTCCCTCTCCTGCCCTCCCTCTCCTGCCCCTCCCTCTCCTGCCCCTCCTCTCCCTGCCCCTCCCTCTCCTGCCCCTCCCTCTCCTGCCCCTCCTCTCCTGCCTCTCCCTCTCCTGCTCCTCCCTCTCCTGCCCCTCCTTCTCCTGCCTCTCCCTCTCCTGCCCCTCCCTCTCCTGCCCCTCCCTCTCCTGCTCCTCCCTCTCCTGCCCTCCCTCTCCTGCCCTCCTGCCCCTGCCTCCCCTCTGCCCCTGCCTCTCCTGCCCCTCCTGCCCCTGCCCCTTCCTATCCTGCCCCTCCTCTGCCCCTCTCTCCTGCCCCTCCCTCTCCTGCCCCTCTTGCCCCTGCCCCTCCCTCTCCTGACCCTCTCCTGCCCCTGACCCTCCTTGCCTGCCCCTCCTGCCCCTCCTGCCTCTCCCTCTCCTGCCCCTGACCTCTCCTGCTCCTGCCTCTGATCTGTGGTTGGGGAGTGTTGAAAGTTGAGTGGGTCAGAGATGGGCTGGATTTGGGGGTGTGGATGGGATCCTCTTCACTTTCTGTTTTGGGTGGAGCAGCAGATTGAGGCACAGGAGGGCTGAACGGGGGTGTTGAGGTGAGTTCCCTCCCTCAGTCTTCACTCCTCTTTCTTCAAATCTGCATCCTGATTTAGTGATTCTGTGGAGAAATTAAATAAAATATTAAATATGATGTAAAGCAGGTGACTGACAGGTTATCTGCTGCTTCCCTGTACTTACCTGCCTGAGTCTATCATTGAGAATGTTACCTGTTGTGTCAGGTATATAGCTTTCAGATAATGTCTTCGATAGAGAGAGTATAATTTTGGTATGGAAGACTTAGTCATAGTAAAGAGGCAGTTAAGTCACACTGAGGTGCTGGCTTATCTATGAATATAAATCTTAAAGTGGCCATGATATCTTGTCTCCTGTTGAGGAGAAACACCAGAACATGAAGCTATTTATGGGGTCAGAGCCCAGCATGACCAGCGAATACCACATGGCCACATTGGTTTTTTTTTCCATTTTAATTTTGAATTCCAATCTGTTACATTCAATTCAAATCATCAATTGAAAGTCTTAATGTTGATGTAGTTAATCATCAATTGAAAGTCTTAATGTTAGCAGAGGTAATGGGTGTTGCCACTGGCCTTATCTCATGAAAGTCATATTTTAGCCCAAATTTAAAGATTACACAACAGATTTAATGATTGTACGACTGTTTGGTCTTGTGCTTTCAACAACATTTAATTAATAAGGAAATGCTTTCAGAGCCTGTCCTTGTCAGGAAGGAGTCTGACCTCTACCCCTCCTTGCAAACCTCTGTATTTATAGAGGGGGCTGAAGGTAAAGTTTTTTGGCTAACCAAGTTGGAGCTTTGGAGCTGGGAAGTTCTGTGAGGGTGAGTAGGCGCTGCAGCAGTTCCTGGAGTTTTGTAGACGTTTTTTCCTTGGTTGTGTAAACTCACGACAACTGAGTTTATTTCGCTGGCTTTTCTTTTGTTCCTACTGTACTAAAACTACTGGAATATTCTGGCAAAGTCTGGCTTATCCATCTCTCTCTCTTTACTGGTCATTTCAATTAAATGTCTGGTTGAATGTTTTCTTTTTTGTAAATTTAAGTAGTGTGCCTATGTTTATTAATGGAAGGTTTTTCCTTTTATAAAATTATTTAATCTTAAGACCTGGTGTAGACATTGTTTTGACTTGTTAGTTGATCCACCCGGTTATTGTTCTACTGACCTATCAATTAATTTGGTGATTTAATTTATGACTGTCATTCTAAAAAGTAATTATGAAATGAAATCCATGAAATATAATTAAAGATAGGTTGAGTGAGGGGTTTTAGCATGCAGTGTTTAGTATTCAGAGTGCTGGACATTTTTATTATTTTTTTTTATTTTTTATTTATTCTGATTTTTCCCTTTTTCTCCCAATTTGGTAAGCCAATTGAACCCTATTCTAATTCAATTCCCCCCCATGTAGCAACCACTTGAGAACCACTGTTACACAACCCCGTCAACCGGTACTAGTAGTTGGGTCGTCCGTGCGCAGCGATTCTCTCCGAGCCCCTCCCCCCACCGGAAGCGACCGCCAATTGCCGCTTCCACAGGGCACGGCCACGCTTGGCTATGGCAGGGACCGGGGCGCTGGAACCCCGATCCTCGGAGTACACACTGCGCTGACTGAAAAGTCAGCGCTCTTACCGTTGTATCACCGCGGCGGCCCTGAGTGCTGGACATTTTAACAAGGGCTTTGAGAGTTAGATCGGCTGGATTCAGAAAATAAATACATTATTCTGTAAACCTCAACTCCCCAGACGCAGCTTCTCTGTACTTACTGTCTGAATCTCACTACTGTGAAATATTCTGATCAAAGTTAAGCATACATAGTAGATTTTAAATAAATGACTTTTTCGTGAATGGGGGTTTATAGTCAATGTGGAGTGCAAGGTTTTCACATTGTCTACGGAGGCATCTAAATATCAGGTAAGGTTTATATGATAAGCGGTGTGGTTAATATTCCATTAATATATTTAAACAGAGCATAACTAGGGGGCAGGCAATTTCCAAATTGTGAAACAAAAAAAAAAACTCAAGAAAATTCTTAATTCTATGATTTAATCAAAAAGTAGGGCCACAATGTTTGGGTAATTTATGCAATTTCAGTTCCTTTACTGAACTGACTGAAATTGCAATGTAATAGGATCCCTGACCTGAAACAGAGACCATAATCTCGCAACTTCTGTTTACACTATGAGACTCATTTGTGGTTTTCAGAATCAGAGCTAATTGAGTGTCTTACCTGGAGTTTGTATCAATGATTTTCAGTTGTCTGATGATAAATAAACATGTTGTGTTTACTGTTTTCAAAAGAAATAACATTTAGAGTTTTATTTCTACTTTTACCTGGTTATGCCATATTTCTGAAGATTATAAAAATGAATACATGGGATTTGAGTACATTTTATGATAGACATATTATTGGTATTAGCTTCAGAGAGAATAACACTGTTCTACAGTTTACCATTCATTCAGCTTCAGAGAGAATAACACTGTTCTACAGCTTACCATTCATTCAGCTTCAGAGTGAATAACACTGTTCTACAGCTTACCATTCATTCAGCTTCAGAGAGAATAACACTGTTCTACAGCTTACCATTCATTCAGCTTCAGAGAGAATAACACTGTTCTACAGCTTACCATTCATTCAGCTTCAGAGAGAATAACACTGTTCTACAGCTTACCATTCATTCAGCTTCAGAGAGAATAACACTGTTCGACAGCTTACCATTCATTCAGCTTCAGAGAGAATAACACTGTTCGACAGCTTACCATTCATTCGGCTTTTATCTGATGACATTGATTGCGGTCGGTTGGATTTGGGGGTGTGGATGGGATCCTCTTCACTTTCTGTTTTGGGTGGAGCAGCAGATTGAGGCACAGGAGGGCTGAACGGGACAGTCCCAGAGGGGCGGTGTTGAGGTGAGTTCCCTCCCTCAGTCTTCACTCCTCTTTCTTCAAAATCTGCATCCTGATTTAGTGATTCTGTGGAGAAATTAAATAAAATATTAAATATGATGTAAAGCAGGTGACTGACAGGTTATCTGCTGTTTCCCTGTACTTACCTGCCTGAGTCTCTCATTGAGAATGTTACCTGTTGTGTCAGGTATATAGCTTTCAGATTATGGTCTTCGATAGAGAGAGTATAATTTGGTATGGAAGACTTAGTCATAGTCCATGCAATTGTACTTTGTTATCAAGAGGCCTGCTCTGGTTGACCTGACCTAGGATCTGCCTTTCTCTCTCCCTCTCCACTCAACATGTACAAAAGAGGCAATTAAGTCACACTGAGGTGCTGGCTTATCTATGAATATAAATCTTAAAGTGGCCATGATATCTTGTCTCCTGTTGAGGAGAAACACCAGAACATGAAGCTATTCATGGGGTCAGAGCCCAGCATGACCAGCGAATACCACATGGCCACATTGTTTTTTTTTTCCATTTTAATTTTGAATTCCAATCTGTTACATTCAATTCAAATCATCAATTGAAAGTCTTAATGTTGATGTAGTTAATCATCAATTGAAAGTCTTAATGTTGATGTAGGTAATGGTTGCTGGGCCTGCCCGTTTGTTGTGCAGCTCCAGATTCAAGCAGAGGCCAGGGTGTTGCCACTGGCCTTATCTCATGAGTCATATTTTGCCCAAATTTAAAGATTACACAACAGATTTAATGATTGTACCTCTGTTTGGTCTTGTTACAAAGTGTTATTTTCTGTATTAACAAACACATTTTGATGAATTCAAACTCATTAAATTCTGAGTCAAAGTTAAGCATACATGTAGATTTAAACCATGTTTTTGTGAATGGGGTTTAGTCAATGTGGAGTCAGTCACTTGTTAGACATACAGGTAAGGTTTATATGATAAGCGGTGTGGTTAATATCATAATATATTTAACAGAGCATAACTAGGGGCAATTCAATTGGAACAAAAAAAAACTCAAGAAAATTCTAATTCATGATTTAAAAAATGCCCACAATGTTTGGGTATTATGCAATTTCAGTTCCTTTACTGAACTGACTGAATTGCAATGTAATTGATCCCTGACCTGAAACAGAGACATAACAGCACTTCTGTTTCACTATGAGACTCATTTGTGTTCAGAACAGAGCTAATTGTGTCTTACCTGGAGTTTTCTCAATGATTTCAGTGTCTGATGATAATAACTGTTGTGTTTCTGTTTCAAAAGAAATACATTTAGTTTATTTCTACTTTTACCTGGTTATGCATATTTCTGAAGATTATAAAAATGAATACATGGGATTTGAGTACATTTCATGATAGAATATTGTATTAGCATTCAGAGTGAATAACACTGTTCTACAGCTTACCATTCATTCAGCTTCAGAGAGAATAACACTGTTCTACAGCTTACCATTCATTCAGCTTCAGAGAGAATAACACTGTTCTACAGCTTACCATTCATTCAGCTTCAGAGAGAATAACACTGTTCTACAGCTTACCATTCATTCAGCTTCAGAGAGAATAACACTGTTCGACAGCTTACCATTCATTCAGCTTCAGAGAGAATAACACTGTTCTACAGCTTACCATTCATTCAGCTTCAGAGAGAATAACACTGTTCTACAGCTTACCATTCATTCAGCTTCAGAGAGAATAACACTGTTCTACAGCTTACCATTCATTCAGCTTCAGAGAGAATAACACTGTTTGACAGCTTACCATTCATTCAGCTTCAGAGAGAATAACACTGTTCTACAGCTTACCATTCATTCAGCTTCAGAGAGAATAACACTGTTCTACAGCTTACCATTCATTCAGCTTCAGAGAGAATAACACTGTTCTACAGCTTACCATTCATTCAGCTTCAGAGAGAATAACACTGTTCTACAGCTTACCATTCATTCAGCTTCAGAGAGAATAACACTGTTCTACAGCTTACCATTCATTCAGCTTCAGAGAGAATAACACTGTTATACAGCTTACCATTCATTCAGCTTCAGAGTGAATAACACTGTTCTACAGCTTACCATTCATTCAGCTTCAGAGAGAATAACACTGTTCTACAGCTTACCATTCATTCAGCTTCAGAGAGAATAACACTGTTCTACAGCTTACCATTCATTCAGCTTCAGAGAGAATAACACTGTTCGACAGCTTACCATTCATTCAGCTTCAGAGAGAATAACACTGTTCTACAGCTTACCATTCATTCAGCTTCAGAGAGAATAACACTGTTCTACAGCTTACCATTCATTCAGCTTCAGAGAGAATAACACTGTTCTACAGCTTACCATTCATTCAGCTTCAGAGAGAATAACACTGTTCTACAGCTTACCATTCATTCAGCTTCAGAGTGAATAACACTGTTCTACAGCTTACCATTCATTCAGCTTCAGAGAGAATAACACTGTTCGACAGCTTACCATTCATTCAGCTTCAGAGAGAATAACTGTTCTACAGCTTACCATTCATTCAGCTTCAGAGAGAATAACTGTTCTACAGCTTACCATTCATTCAGCTTCAGAGAGAATAACACTCTTAGACAGCTTACCATTCATTCAGCTTCAGAGAGAATAACTTCTACAGCTTACCATTCATTCAGCTTCAAAGAGAATAACACTGTTTGACAGCTTACCATTCATTCAGCTTCAGAGAGAATAACACTGTTCTACAGCTTACCATTCATTCAGCTTCAGAGAGAATAACACTGTTCTACAGCTTACCATTCATTCAGCTTCAGAGAGAATAACACTGTTCTACAGCTTACCATTCATTCAGCTTCAGAGAGAATAACACTGTTCTACAGCTTACCATTCATTCAGCTTCAGAGAGAATAACACTGTTATACAGCTTACCATTCATTCAGCTTCAGAGAGAATAACACTGTTAATACAGCTTACCATTCATTCAGCTTCAGAGTGAATAACACTGTTCTACAGCTTACCGTTCATTCAGCTTCAGAGATAATAACACTGTTCTACAGCTTACCATTCATTCAGCTTCAGAGAGAATAACACTGTTCTACAGCTTACCATTCATTCAGCTTCAGAGAGAATAACACTGTTCTACAGCTTACCATTCATTCAGCTTCAGAGAGAATAACACTGTTCGACAGCTTACCATTCATTCAGCTTCAGAGTGAATAACACTGTTCTGCAGCTTACCATTCATTCAGCTTCAGAGAGAATAACACTGTTCGACAGCTTACCATTCATTCAGCTTCAAAGAGAATAACACTGTTTGACAGCTTACCATTCATTCAGCTTCAGAGAGAATAACACTGTTCTACAGCTTACCATTCATTCAGCTTCAGAGTGAATAACACTGTTCTACATCTTACCATTCATTCAGCTTCAGAGAGAATAACACTGTTCGACAGCTTACCATTCATTCAGCTTCAGAGAGAATAACTGTTATACAGCTTACCATTCATTCAGCTTCAGAGAGAATAACTTCTACAGCTTACCATTCATTCAGCTTCAGAGAGAATAACACTCTTATACAGCTTACCATTCATTCAGCTTCAGAGAGAATAACACTGTTCTACAGCTTACCATTCATTCAGCTTCAGAGAGAATAACACTGTTCTACAGCTTACCATTCATTCAGCTTCAGAGAGAATAACACTGTTCTACAGCTTACCATTCATTCAGCTTCAGAGTGAATAACACTGTTCTACAGCTTACCATTCATTCAGCTTCAGAGAGAATAACACTGTTCTACAGCTTACCATTCATTCAGCTTCAGAGAGAATAACACTGTTCTACAGCTTACCATTCATTCAGCTTCAGAGTGAATAACACTGTTCTACAGCTTACCATTCATTCAGCTTCAGAGAGAATAACACTGTTCTACAGCTTACCATTCATTCAGCTTCAGAGAGAATAACACTGTTCTACAGCTTACCATTCATTCAGCTTCAGAGAGAATAACACTGTTCGACAGCTTACCATTCATTCAGCTTCAGAGAGAATAACACTGTTCGACAGCTTACCATTCATTCGGCTTTTATCTGATGACATTGATTGCGGTCGGTTGGATTTGGGGGTGTGGATGGGATCCTCTTCACTTTCTGTTTTGGGTGGAGCAGCAGATTGAGGCACAGGAGGGCTGAACGGGACAGTCCCAGAGGGGGGGTGTTGAGGTGAGTTCCCTCCCTCAGTCTTCACTCCTCTTTCTTCAAAATCTGCATCCTGATTTAGTGATTCTGTGGAGAAATTAAATAAAATATTAAATATGATGTAAAGCAGGTGACTGACAGGTTATCTGCTGTTTCCCTGTACTTACCTGCCTGAGTCTCTCATTGAGAATGTTACCTGTTGTGTCAGGTATATAGCTTTCAGATTATGGTCTTCGATAGAGAGAGTATAATTTGGTATGGAAGACTTAGTCATAGTCCATGCAATTGTACTTTGTTATCAAGAGGCCTGCTCTGGTTGACCTGACCTAGGATCTGCCTTTCTCTCTCCCTCTCCACTCAACATGTACAAAAGAGGCAATTAAGTCACACTGAGGTGCTGGCTTATCTATGAATATAAATCTTAAAGTGGCCATGATATCTTGTCTCCTGTTGAGGAGAAACACCAGAACATGAAGCTATTCATGGGGTCAGAGCCCAGCATGACCAGCGAATACCACATGGCCACATTGTTTTTTTTTTTCATTTTAATTTTGAATTCCAATCTGTTACATTCAATTCAAATCATCAATTGAAAGTCTTAATGTTGATGTAGTTAATCATCAATTGAAAGTCTTAATGTTGATGTAGGTAATGGTTGCTGGGCCTGCCCGTTTGTTGTGCAGCTCCAGATTCAAGCAGAGGCCAGGGTGTTGCCACTGGCCTTATCTCATGAGTCATATTTTGCCCAAATTTAAAGATTACACAACAGATTTAATGATTGTACCTCTGTTTGGTCTTGTTACAAAGTGTTATTTTCTGTATTAACAAACACATTTTGATGAATTCAAACTCATTAAATTCTGAGTCAAAGTTAAGCATACATGTAGATTTAAACCATGTTTTTGTGAATGGGGTTTAGTCAATGTGGAGTCAGTCACTTGTTAGACATACAGGTAAGGTTTATATGATAAGCGGTGTGGTTAATATCATAATATATTTAACAGAGCATAACTAGGGGCAATTCAATTGGAACAAAAAAAAAACTCAAGAAAATTCTAATTCATGATTTAAAAAATGCCCACAATGTTTGGGTATTATGCAATTTCAGTTCCTTTACTGAACTGACTGAATTGCAATGTAATTGATCCCTGACCTGAAACAGAGACATAACAGCACTTCTGTTTCACTATGAGACTCATTTGTGTTCAGAACAGAGCTAATTGTGTCTTACCTGGAGTTTTCTCAATGATTTCAGTGTCTGATGATAATAACTGTTGTGTTTCTGTTTCAAAAGAAATACATTTAGTTTATTTCTACTTTTACCTGGTTATGCATATTTCTGAAGATTATAAAAATGAATACATGGGATTTGAGTACATTTTATGATAGAATATTGTATTAGCATTCAGAGTGAATAACACTGTTCTACAGCTTACCATTCATTCAGCTTCAGAGAGAATAACACTGTTCTACAGCTTACCATTCATTCAGCTTCAGAGAGAATAACACTGTTCTACAGCTTACCATTCATTCAGCTTCAGAGAGAATAACACTGTTCTACAGCTTACCATTCATTCAGCTTCAGAGAGAATAACACTGTTCTACAGCTTACCATTCATTCAGCTTCAGAGAGAATAACACTGTTCTACAGCTTACCATTCATTCAGCTTCAGAGAGAATAACACTGTTCGACAGCTTACCATTCATTCAGCTTCAGAGAGAATAACACTGTTCGACAGCTTACCATTCATTCGGCTTTTATCTGATGACATTGATTGCGGTCGGTTGGATTTGGGGGTGTGGATGGGATCCTCTTCACTTTCTGTTTTGGGTGGAGCAGCAGATTGAGGCACAGGAGGGCTGAACGGGACAGTCCCAGAGGGGGGGTGTTGAGGTGAGTTCCCTCCCTCAGTCTTCACTCCTCTTTCTTCAAAATCTGCATCCTGATTTAGTGATTCTGTGGAGAAATTAAATAAAATATTAAATATGATGTAAAGCAGGTGACTGACAGGTTATCTGCTGTTTCCCTGTACTTACCTGCCTGAGTCTCTCATTGAGAATGTTACCTGTTGTGTCAGGTATATAGCTTTCAGATTATGGTCTTCGATAGAGAGAGTATAATTTGGTATGGAAGACTTAGTCATAGTCCATGCAATTGTACTTTGTTATCAAGAGGCCTGCTCTGGTTGACCTGACCTAGGATCTGCCTTTCTCTCTCCCTCTCCACTCAACATGTACAAAAGAGGCAATTAAGTCACACTGAGGTGCTGGCTTATCTATGAATATAAATCTTAAAGTGGCCATGATATCTTGTCTCCTGTTGAGGAGAAACACCAGAACATGAAGCTATTCATGGGGTCAGAGCCCAGCATGACCAGCGAATACCACATGGCCACATTGTTTTTTTTTTCCATTTTAATTTTGAATTCCAATCTGTTACATTCAATTCAAATCATCAATTGAAAGTCTTAATGTTGATGTAGTTAATCATCAATTGAAAGTCTTAATGTTGATGTAGGTAATGGTTGCTGGGCCTGCCCGTTTGTTGTGCAGCTCCAGATTCAAGCAGAGGCCAGGGTGTTGCCACTGGCCTTATCTCATGAGTCATATTTTGCCCAAATTTAAAGATTACACAACAGATTTAATGATTGTACCTCTGTTTGGTCTTGTTACAAAGTGTTATTTTCTGTATTAACAAACACATTTTGATGAATTCAAACTCATTAAATTCTGAGTCAAAGTTAAGCATACATGTAGATTTAAACCATGTTTTTGTGAATGGGGTTTAGTCAATGTGGAGTCAGTCACTTGTTAGACATACAGGTAAGGTTTATATGATAAGCGGTGTGGTTAATATCATAATATATTTAACAGAGCATAACTAGGGGCAATTCAATTGGAACAAAAAAAAAACTCAAGAAAATTCTAATTCATGATTTAAAAAATGCCCACAATGTTTGGGTATTATGCAATTTCAGTTCCTTTACTGAACTGACTGAATTGCAATGTAATTGATCCCTGACCTGAAACAGAGACATAACAGCACTTCTGTTTCACTATGAGACTCATTTGTGTTCAGAACAGAGCTAATTGTGTCTTACCTGGAGTTTTCTCAATGATTTCAGTGTCTGATGATAATAACTGTTGTGTTTCTGTTTCAAAAGAAATACATTTAGTTTATTTCTACTTTTACCTGGTTATGCATATTTCTGAAGATTATAAAAATGAATACATGGGATTTGAGTACATTTTATGATAGAATATTGTATTAGCATTCAGAGTGAATAACACTGTTCTACAGCTTACCATTCATTCAGCTTCAGAGAGAATAACACTGTTCTACAGCTTACCATTCATTCAGCTTCAGAGAGAATAACACTGTTCTACAGCTTACCATTCATTCAGCTTCAGAGAGAATAACACTGTTCTACAGCTTACCATTCATTCAGCTTCAGAGAGAATAACAAACACGGTTCTACAGCTTACCATTCATTCAGCTTCAGAGAGAATAACACTGTTCTACAGCTTACCATTCATTCAGCTTCAGAGAGAATAACACTGTTCGACAGCTTACCATTCATTCAGCTTCAGAGAGAATAACACTGTTCGACAGCTTACCATTCATTCGGCTTTTATCTGATGACATTGATTGCGGTCGGTTGGATTTGGGGGTGTGGATGGGATCCTCTTCACTTTCTGTTTTGGGTGGAGCAGCAGATTGAGGCACAGGAGGGCTGAACGGGACAGTCCCAGAGGGGGGGTGTTGAGGTGAGTTCCCTCCCTCAGTCTTCACTCCTCTTTCTTCAAAATCTGCATCCTGATTTAGTGATTCTGTGGAGAAATTAAATAAAATATTAAATATGATGTAAAGCAGGTGACTGACAGGTTATCTGCTGTTTCCCTGTACTTACCTGCCTGAGTCTCTCATTGAGAATGTTACCTGTTGTGTCAGGTATATAGCTTTCAGATTATGGTCTTCGATAGAGAGAGTATAATTTGGTATGGAAGACTTAGTCATAGTCCATGCAATTGTACTTTGTTATCAAGAGGCCTGCTCTGGTTGACCTGACCTAGGATCTGCCTTTCTCTCTCCCTCTCCACTCAACATGTACAAAAGAGGCAATTAAGTCACACTGAGGTGCTGGCTTATCTATGAATATAAATCTTAAAGTGGCCATGATATCTTGTCTCCTGTTGAGGAGAAACACCAGAACATGAAGCTATTCATGGGGTCAGAGCCCAGCATGACCAGCGAATACCACATGGCCACATTGTTTTTTTTTCCATTTTAATTTTGAATTCCAATCTGTTACATTCAATTCAAATCATCAATTGAAAGTCTTAATGTTGATGTAGTTAATCATCAATTGAAAGTCTTAATGTTGATGTAGGTAATGGTTGCTGGGCCTGCCCGTTTGTTGTGCAGCTCCAGATTCAAGCAGAGGCCAGGGTGTTGCCACTGGCCTTATCTCATGAGTCATATTTTGCCCAAATTTAAAGATTACACAACAGATTTAATGATTGTACCTCTGTTTGGTCTTGTTACAAAGTGTTATTTTCTGTATTAACAAACACATTTTGATGAATTCAAACTCATTAAATTCTGAGTCAAAGTTAAGCATACATGTAGATTTAAACCATGTTTTTGTGAATGGGGTTTAGTCAATGTGGAGTCAGTCACTTGTTAGACATACAGGTAAGGTTTATATGATAAGCGGTGTGGTTAATATCATAATATATTTAACAGAGCATAACTAGGGGCAATTCAATTGGAACAAAAAAAAAACTCAAGAAAATTCTAATTCATGATTTAAAAAATGCCCACAATGTTTGGGTATTATGCAATTTCAGTTCCTTTACTGAACTGACTGAATTGCAATGTAATTGATCCCTGACCTGAAACAGAGACATAACAGCACTTCTGTTTCACTATGAGACTCATTTGTGTTCAGAACAGAGCTAATTGTGTCTTACCTGGAGTTTTCTCAATGATTTCAGTGTCTGATGATAATAACTGTTGTGTTTCTGTTTCAAAAGAAATACATTTAGTTTATTTCTACTTTTACCTGGTTATGCATATTTCTGAAGATTATAAAAATGAATACATGGGATTTGAGTACATTTTATGATAGAATATTGTATTAGCATTCAGAGTGAATAACACTGTTCTACAGCTTACCATTCATTCAGCTTCAGAGAGAATAACACTGTTCTACAGCTTACCATTCATTCAGCTTCAGAGAGAATAACACTGTTCTACAGCTTACCATTCATTCAGCTTCAGAGAGAATAACACTGTTCTACAGCTTACCATTCATTCAGCTTCAGAGAGAATAACACTGTTCTACAGCTTACCATTCATTCAGCTTCAGAGAGAATAACACTGTTCTACAGCTTACCATTCATTCAGCTTCAGAGAGAATAACACTGTTCGACAGCTTACCATTCATTCAGCTTCAGAGAGAATAACACTGTTCGACAGCTTACCATTCATTCGGCTTTTATCTGATGACATTGATTGCGGTCGGTTGGATTTGGGGGTGTGGATGGGATCCTCTTCACTTTCTGTTTTGGGTGGAGCAGCAGATTGAGGCACAGGAGGGCTGAACGGGACAGTCCCAGAGGGGGGGTGTTGAGGTGAGTTCCCTCCCTCAGTCTTCACTCCTCTTTCTTCAAAATCTGCATCCTGATTTAGTGATTCTGTGGAGAAATTAAATAAAATATTAAATATGATGTAAAGCAGGTGACTGACAGGTTATCTGCTGTTTCCCTGTACTTACCTGCCTGAGTCTCTCATTGAGAATGTTACCTGTTGTGTCAGGTATATAGCTTTCAGATTATGGTCTTCGATAGAGAGAGTATAATTTGGTATGGAAGACTTAGTCATAGTCCATGCAATTGTACTTTGTTATCAAGAGGCCTGCTCTGGTTGACCTGACCTAGGATCTGCCTTTCTCTCTCCCTCTCCACTCAACATGTACAAAAGAGGCAATTAAGTCACACTGAGGTGCTGGCTTATCTATGAATATAAATCTTAAAGTGGCCATGATATCTTGTCTCCTGTTGAGGAGAAACACCAGAACATGAAGCTATTCATGGGGTCAGAGCCCAGCATGACCAGCGAATACCACATGGCCACATTGTTTTTTTTTTCCATTTTAATTTTGAATTCCAATCTGTTACATTCAATTCAAATCATCAATTGAAAGTCTTAATGTTGATGTAGTTAATCATCAATTGAAAGTCTTAATGTTGATGTAGGTAATGGTTGCTGGGCCTGCCCGTTTGTTGTGCAGCTCCAGATTCAAGCAGAGGCCAGGGTGTTGCCACTGGCCTTATCTCATGAGTCATATTTTGCCCAAATTTAAAGATTACACAACAGATTTAATGATTGTACCTCTGTTTGGTCTTGTTACAAAGTGTTATTTTCTGTATTAACAAACACATTTTGATGAATTCAAACTCATTAAATTCTGAGTCAAAGTTAAGCATACATGTAGATTTAAACCATGTTTTTGTGAATGGGGTTTAGTCAATGTGGAGTCAGTCACTTGTTAGACATACAGGTAAGGTTTATATGATAAGCGGTGTGGTTAATATCATAATATATTTAACAGAGCATAACTAGGGGCAATTCAATTGGAACAAAAAAAAACTCAAGAAAATTCTAATTCATGATTTAAAAAATGCCCACAATGTTTGGGTATTATGCAATTTCAGTTCCTTTACTGAACTGACTGAATTGCAATGTAATTGATCCCTGACCTGAAACAGAGACATAACAGCACTTCTGTTTCACTATGAGACTCATTTGTGTTCAGAACAGAGCTAATTGTGTCTTACCTGGAGTTTTCTCAATGATTTCAGTGTCTGATGATAATAACTGTTGTGTTTCTGTTTCAAAAGAAATACATTTAGTTTATTTCTACTTTTACCTGGTTATGCATATTTCTGAAGATTATAAAAATGAATACATGGGATTTGAGTACATTTTATGATAGAATATTGTATTAGCATTCAGAGTGAATAACACTGTTCTACAGCTTACCATTCATTCAGCTTCAGAGAGAATAACACTGTTCTACAGCTTACCATTCATTCAGCTTCAGAGAGAATAACACTGTTCTACAGCTTACCATTCATTCAGCTTCAGAGAGAATAACACTGTTCTACAGCTTACCATTCATTCAGCTTCAGAGAGAATAACACTGTTCTACAGCTTACCATTCATTCAGCTTCAGAGAGAATAACACTGTTCTACAGCTTACCATTCATTCAGCTTCAGAGAGAATAACACTGTTCGACAGCTTACCATTCATTCAGCTTCAGAGAGAATAACACTGTTCGACAGCTTACCATTCATTCGGCTTCAGAGTGAATAACACTGTTCTGCAGCTTACCATTCATTCAGCTTCAAAGAGAATAACACTGTTTGACAGCTTACCATTCATTCAGCTTCAGAGAGAATAACACTGTTCTACAGCTTACCATTCATTCAGCTTCAGAGAGAATAACACTGTTCTACAGTTTACCATTCATTCAGCTTCAGAGAGAATAACACTGTTCTACAGCTTACCATTCATTCAGCTTCAGAGAGAATAACACTCTTATACAGCTTACCATTCATTCAGCTTCAGAGAGAATAACTCTTATACAGCTTACCATTCATTCAGCTTCAGAGTGAATAACACTGTTCTACAGCTTACCATTCATTCAGCTTCAGAGAGAATAACACTGTTCTACAGCTTACCATTCATTCAGCTTCAGAGAGAATAACTGTTCTACAGCTTATCATTCATTCAGCTTCAGAGAGAATAACACTGTTCTACAGCTTACCATTCATTCAGCTTCAGAGAGAATAACACTGTTCTACAGCTTACCATTCATTCAGCTTCAGAGGGAATAACACTGTTCTACATCTTACCATTCATTCAGCTTCAGAGAGAATAACACTGTTCGACAGCTTACCATTCATTCAGCTTCAGAGAGAATAACTGTTCTACACGTTATTCTCTTGAAGCTGAATGAATGGTAAGCTGTTAGGTACCGTGTATTCCTCTGAAGGAATGATGGTGAAGTGTAGTAGAAAGTGGTAATTCTCTAGATGAGGATGAATGGTAAGTGTTCAATACAGTGTTATTCTTTTGAAGTGAATGAATGGTAAGCTTGTAGAAAGTTATTTCTTCTGAAGCTGAATGGAATTGTAAGCAGCTGTAGAACAGTGTTATTCTTCTCTGAAAGCCTGAATATGGTAAGCTGTAGAACAGTGTTATCTCTCTGAAGCTGAATGACATGGTAAGACTGTCAACCAGTGTTATTCTCTTTGAAGCTGAATGAATGGTAAGCCTGTCGCACCAGTGTTATACTCTCTGGAAGCTTATGATGGTAAGCTGCAGAACAGTGTTATTCCACTCTGAAGAGCTGAATGAATGGGTAAGCTGCAGAACAAGTGTTATTCTCATCTGAAGCTGAATGAATGGTAAGCTGTCGAACAGTGTATTATTCTCTCTGAAGCTGAATGAATGGTAAGCTGTCGAACAGTGTTATTCTCTCTGAGCGAATGAAGGTACGAGTAGCACAGTGTTATTCACTTGAAAGCTGAATGAAATGGTAAGCTGTAGAACAGTGTTATTCTCTCTGAAGCTGAATGAATGGTAAGCTGTAGAAACCGACCGCAATCAATGTCATCAGATAAAAGCCGAATGAATGGTAAGCTGTCGAACAGTGTTATTCTCTCTGAAGCTGAATGAATGGTAAGCTGTCGAACAGTGTTATTCTCTCTGAAGCTGAATGAATGGTAAGCTGTAGAACAGTGTTATTCTCTCTGAAGCTGAATGAATGGTAAGCTGTAGAACAGTGTTATTCTCTCTGAAGCTGAATTAATGGTAAGCTGTAGAACAGTGTTATTCACTCTGAAGCTGAATGAATGGTAAGCTGTAGAACAGTGTTATTCTCTCTGAAGCTGAATGAATGGTAAACTGTAGAACAGTGTTATTCTCTCTGAAGCTGAATGAATGGTAAGCTGTAGAACAGTGTTATTCACTCTGAAGCTGAATGAATGGTAAGCTGTAGAACAGTGTTATTCTCTCTGAAGCTGAATGAATGGTAAGCTGTAAACAGTGTTATTCTCTTTGAAGCTGAATGAATGGTAAGCTGTAGAACAGTTATTCTCTCTGAAGCTGAATGAATGGTAAGCTGTATAAGAGTGTTATTATCTCTGAAGCTGAATGAATGGTAAGCTGTAGAAGTTATTCTCTCTGAAGCTGAATGAATGGTAAGCTGTATAACAGTTATTCTCTCTGAAGCTGAATGAATGGTAAGCTGTCGAACAGTGTTATTCTCTCTGAAGCTGAATGAATGGTAAGATGTAGAACAGTGTTATTCACTCTGAAGCTGAATGAATGGTAAGCTGTAGAACAGTGTTATTCTCTCTGAAGCTGAATGAATGGTAAGCTGTCAAACAGTGTTATTCTCTTTGAAGCTGAATGAATGGTAAGCTGTCGAACAGTGTTATTCTCTCTGAAGCTGAATGAATGGTAAGCTGTAGAACAGTGTTATTCTCTCTGAAGCTGAATGAATGGTAAGCTGTCGAACAGTGTTATTCTCTCTGAAGCTGAATGAATGGTAAGCTGTAGAACAGTGTTATTCTCTCTGAAGCTGAATGAATGGTAAGCTGTAGAACAGTGTTATTCTCTCTGAAGCTGAATGAATGGTAAGCTGTAGAACAGTGTTATTCTCTCTGAAGCTGAATGAATGGTAAGCTGTAGAACAGTGTTATTCACTCTGAATGCTAATACAATATTCTATCATAAAATGTACTCAAATCCAATGTATTCATTTTTATAATCTTCAGAAATATGCATAACCAGGTAAAAGTAGAAATAAACTAAATGTATTTCTTTTGAAACAGAAACACAACAGTTATTATCATCAGACACTGAAATCATTGAGAAAACTCCAGGTAAGACACAATTAGCTCTGTTCTGAACACAAATGAGTCTCATAGTGAAACAGAAGTGCTGTTATGTCTCTGTTTCAGGTCAGGGATCAATTACATTGCAATTCAGTCAGTTCAGTAAAGGAACTGAAATTGCATAATACCCAAACATTGTGGGCATTTTTTAAATCATGAATTTGAATTTTCTTGAGTTTTTTTTTTGTTCCAATTGAATTGCCCCTAGTTATGCTCTGTTAAATATATTATGATATTAACCACACTGCTTATCATATAAACCTTACCTGTATGTCTAACAAGTGACTGACTCCACATTGACTAAACCCCATTCACAAAAACATGGTTTAAATCTACATGTATGCTTAACTTTGACTCAGAATTTAATGAGTTTGAATTCATCAAAATGTGTTTGTTAATACAGAAAATAACACTTTGTAACAAGACCAAACAGAAGTACAATCATTAAATCTGTTGTGTAATCTTTAAATTTGGGCAAAATATGACTCATGAGATAAGGCCAGTGGCAACACCCTGGCCCCTGCTTGAATCTGGAGCTGCACAACAAACGGGCAGGCCCAGCAACCATTACCTACATCAACATTAAGACTTTCAATTGATGATTAACTACATCAACATTAAGACTTTCAATTGATGATTTGAATTGAATGTAACAGATTGGAATTCAAAATTAAAATGGAAAAAAAAAACAATGTGGCCATGTGGTATTCGCTGGTCATGCTGGGCTCTGACCCCATGAATAGCTTCATGTTCTGGTGTTTCTCCTCAACAGGAGACAAGATATCATGGCCACTTTAAGATTTATATTCATAGATAAGCCAGCACCTCAGTGTGACTTAATTGCCTCTTTTGTACATGTTGAGTGGAGAGGGAGAGAGAAAGGCAGATCCTAGGTCAGGTCAACCAGAGCAGGCCTCTTGATAACAAAGTACAATTGCATGGACTATGACTAAGTCTTCCATACCAAATTATACTCTCTCTATCGAAGACCATAATCTGAAAGCTATATACCTGACACAACAGGTAACATTCTCAATGAGAGACTCAGGCAGGTAAGTACAGGGAAACAGCAGATAACCTGTCAGTCACCTGCTTTACATCATATTTAATATTTTATTTAATTTCTCCACAGAATCACTAAATCAGGATGCAGATTTTGAAGAAAGAGGAGTGAAGACTGAGGGAGGGAACTCACCTCAACACCCCCCCTCTGGGACTGTCCCGTTCAGCCCTCCTGTGCCTCAATCTGCTGCTCCACCCAAAACAGAAAGTGAAGAGGATCCCATCCACACCCCCAAATCCAACCGACCGCAATCAATGTCATCAGATAAAAGCCGAATGAATGGTAAGCTGTCGAACAGTGTTATTCTCTCTGAAGCTGAATGAATGGTAAGCTGTCGAACAGTGTTATTCTCTCTGAAGCTGAATGAATGGTAAGCTGTAGAACAGTGTTATTCTCTCTGAAGCTGAATGAATGGTAAGCTGTAGAACAGTGTTATTCTCTCTGAAGCTGAATGAATGGTAAGCTGTAGAACAGTGTTATTCTCTCTGAAGCTGAATGAATGGTAAGCTGTAGAACAGTGTTATTCTCTCTGAAGCTGAATGAATGGTAAGCTGTAGAACAGTGTTATTCTCTCTGAAGCTGAATGAATGGTAAGCTGTAGAACAGTGTTATTCACTCTGAATGCTAATACAATATTCTATCATAAAATGTACTCAAATCCCATGTATTCATTTTTATAATCTTCAGAAATATGCATAACCAGGTAAAAGTAGAAATAAACTAAATGTATTTCTTTTGAAACAGAAACACAACAGTTATTATCATCAGACACTGAAATCATTGATAAAACTCCAGGTAAGACACAATTAGCTCTGTTCTGAACACAAATGAGTCTCATAGTGAAACAGAAGTGCTGTTATGTCTCTGTTTCAGGTCAGGGATCAATTACATTGCAATTCAGTCAGTTCAGTAAAGGAACTGAAATTGCATAATACCCAAACATTGTGGCCATTTTTTAAATCATGAATTAGAATTTTCTTGAGTT
>JAKUDI010001328.1:0-67500 GCA_022702515.1 Ilyophis sp. 1 JC-2022
TGTAGTTTTGTTGTGAGCTGGAGTTGATCTTGCTGTTACATCTGAAATGCAAACACATTTCATTTAGATAACATGTCTTCTGTTGCATGCATAATGCCAGCTAGCTCCTCACAAGAACAAACAATCTGATATGGGTTCACTTACTGTTATTTGGATCACAGGACAGCAATCCTACATAGCTGTAGCTGCCATCCAATGCATCTAAAAAGGTAAACCAGCCAGGCTGAGAATTGAAGATACTAGAAATTGTGTTTAAACAGTTATCCAGTTGATGTTTTAACATTTAGAACTACATACCATGCATTTCATGCTCTAGGGACCGCACAGTTTGACCCTTGCTGGAATTGGACTGGTGTAGTGACTACATTATGGGTGCGTGTTCCCCTCTTTACTATGTTGCCTAGGGGGAGGGAACTAGAGATCTGGTGGGTGGTGCCAGGGGGACGAGTATTGCGGTTGCAACCGAGTTCCGGTTTAGCTTTGCTAGGGAAAACCATGCTGGTCTTTCACCTAGAGTGATGATGGTTTAAAGTGATTAAAACAAGTAAGTTACGTTGCCTACGTCTCTCTGTTTTCTTCGGCACTACACTGGTGACCCCGACGTTAGTTTTTGTTAGAATTGTTTACAAAAACCAAACAAACGAACACTGCAAAATGGCCGGAAAAGGAAGACGTTCAAACCAGCGGCAGCCATCACTATCCCCTGTCAGGATGACGTACAGTGCGCCCACTCCCACACTCAAACTACCGGAGTTCTGGGACGCGACGCCTGCTGCATGGTTTGCTATTGTAGAGGCACATTTCAACAAAAGCAACATCACAGATGATGACGACCGGTACAACCATGCCGTGGCGATGTTGGGCAGCTCCACTGCGGCTCGAGTGGTGGGTTTTTTGTCCGCCCCCCCGACGACGAACAAATATGAGTGCCTCAAAGCCCTGCTCCTAGAGACGTTCGAACTGTCCACTGCAGAGAAGGTGCGTCGCCTATTTGACATGTCGGACTTGGGGGACGAGAGGCCCTCTGCGCGTATGGAGAGGATGCTAAACCTGCTCGGGACAGAAGACCCCATGATCCTCTTCACAGAGCTGTTTATGCGCACACTGCCAGCTCAGGTCAGGTTGGCGCTGGCTAACACCGCCATTGTCGATCCCCGCGCCCTGGCCAGGGAGGCGGACCGTTTCGTCTCGGCCATGCCTCAACGGTCCCCTGACCTGCTCGCTCCCGCAGCTACCCCGCTACCAGATCGGCGCAGAAGGGGGAGGGATGACGCCGGACCCTCCAGCAAGCAGGGTAACGCTGCGGGCCATTGCTTTTACCATGCCACTTTTGGCGCCAAGGCCAAACGGTGCCGCTCACCCTGCACTTTCGGACCGAAGCCGACGGGAAACGGCGGGGCCAGCGCTCGGTAGTGGCCCTGAGTGCTGGCGCCACCAACAGGCTGCTGTTCATACACGACGCCGTCTCCAATCGCAAGTTCCTTTGTGACACCGGCGCTCAGTGGAGCATCATTCCGGCAGGGAAGTCGGATGTGGCAAAGGGGGAGCAAGCTCCGAAGTTGGCGGGCGCAGACGGCACGCCTATCCGTTCCTACGGCACCAGGGCGGCGGACGTGTGCTTTGGAGGCCAACGCTTTACATGGGACTTTGTCGTCGCGGCCGTCACGTTTCCCCTCCTTGGTGTAGATTTTCTGTGTGCCCATAACCTGTTAGTGGACGTGGGGAACAGGCGCCTGGTCAACTCACAGACTTTCGCTTCCTTCGCCTGTACCCAGGGGGAAGCGGTCTACAACGGGTTGTCCAACACGCTCGCCGAAAGCGACCAATACCTTCGGTTGCTCGCCGAATTCCCCGACCTCACCAAGCCGACCTTCTCCGCGCCCACGGTGAAACATGGTGTGGAGCATCACATCGAGACCACTGGACCTCCCCTCCACGCCAGAGCCAGGCGCCTCAACCCGGAGAAGCTGGCCGTCGCCAGGGCGGAGTTTGCGCACATGGAGCAGGTTGGCATCGTTCGACGTTCGAACAGCCCCTGGGCGTCTCCCCTGCACATCGTCCCTAAGCCTGACGGTGGGTGGCGCCCGTGTGGGGATTACCGCCGCCTTAACGACGCGTCAAAGCCCGACCGCTACCCCGTCCCGCATGTTCAGGATTTTTCAGCGCACCTGGCAGGCAAGCTTTTCTTTTCCAAAGTGGACCTGGTACGGGGATACCATCAGGTCCCGGTGCACCCCGAGGATGTACCTAAGACCGCCGTTGTCACACCCTTTGGGCTATTTGAGTTTCTGCGGATGCCTTTCGGCCTGAGGAACGCGGCGCAGACTTTCCAACGCCTCATGCACTCAGTGCTCCAGAATCTCCCTTTCCTTTTCGTCTACTTGGACGACATCCTCGTCGCGAGCACCACCGAGGAGGAACACCTGTCCCACCTCCGGTCCCTGTTCACGCGGCTCAGTCAGCACGGGCTGATTGTCAACCCTGCGAAGTGCGTGTTTGGACGGGGAGCTATCGACTTTCTCGGGCACCGGGTCTCCGCGGAGGGTGCGACCCCCCTCCCCTCGAAGGTGGACGCAGTTCTGGCCTTCCCGCGCCCCCACACGGTCAGCGAGCTCAAAGGGTTCATCGGGATGGTGACCTTCTACTTTCGCTTCATCCGCCAGGCCGCCCACATTCTGCGCCCGCTTTACGATGCCCAGAAGGGCAAGACTTTGAAGCAACAGGTCGACTGGACGGCGGAACGTGTCAAGGCCTTTCAGGACACCAAGGCGGCCCTGGCCCATGCTGCCATGTTGGCTCACCCCTTGCCCTCCGCGCCCACTGCTCTCACCACGGACGCGTCTGACTTTGCTGTGGGAGCAGTGTACGAGCAGTGGGTGGGGGACGCCTGGCAGCCACTCGCATTCTTCAGCCGCCAGCTGTCTCCCAGGGAACGCAAGTACAGCACCTTCGACAGGGAGCTCCTTGGGCTGTGGCTCGCGGTCAGACACTTCCGTTTTTTACTGGAAGGCCGCGAGTTTACCGCCTACGTGGACCACAAGCCGCTCACCCACGCCATGTCCAAGACAACGGAGCCGTGGTCGGACCGCCAGCAGCGCCAGCTGTCATACATTTCGGAGTTCA
Organism: Ilyophis sp. 1 JC-2022; assembly: GCA_022702515.1. Taxonomy (NCBI): domain Eukaryota; kingdom Metazoa; phylum Chordata; class Actinopteri; order Anguilliformes; family Synaphobranchidae; genus Ilyophis; species Ilyophis sp. 1 JC-2022. The sequence goes on from JAKUDI010001328.1 coordinate 3,124, forward strand.
CCACCGACATCCGGCACGTGGCTGGGAAGTTCAACCAGGTGGCGGATTGTCTCTCCAGGGCGGTGGTCGGTGCAGTCCAGCTGAACTTGGACTACTCACGTATGGCTGCGGACCAGGACACCGATCCCGCCGTCCAAGCTCTCAAGTTGTCTGACACGGGCTTGCGCCTAGAGGAGGTGGTTTTCGGTGACGCGGGGGCCACTCTCCTGTGTGACGTCTCCATGGGTCAGCCACGACCGATAGTCCCCGGCAACTGGAGACGCCCTGTCTTTGAGGCGATACACGGCTTGTCCCACCCTGGTAGGAAACCGTCCTCACGGCTGGTGTCAGAGAAGTTCGTCTGGCACGGGCTCAAGAGGGATGTGAGGGCCTGGGTCGACACTTGCACTGCCTGCCAGCGCGCCAAGGTGCATCGCCACATCAAAGCCCCGTTGGAGCACTTCTCTGTGCCCGAGCGGAGGTTCGACCATGTACACGTGGACCTGGTAGGGCCCCTGCCCCCCTCGCACGGGTTCACCTACCTCTTTACCATGGTGGACAGGACAACTCGCTGGCCGGAGGCAGTCCCGCTTTCCTCAACGACGGCCCCCGACCTGGCCCGGGCGTTCATCGCGGGGTGGGTCTCCCGCTACGGAACCCCTGCTGATCTCTCCTCTGACCGGGGCCCGCAGTTTACTTCAGAGCTGTGGGCGGCGGTGGCGGAGAATCTGGGGGTCAAGCTCCACCGCACTACGGCCTACCACCCGCAGGCCAACGGGCTGGTTGAGCGCTTTCATCGCTCCATGAAGGCCGCCCTCCGAGCCAGCCTCGCAGATGGTAACTGGCTCGACAAACTGCCGTGGGTCATGCTGGGTCTCAGGACGGCGCCTAAGGAGGACCTCCAGGTGTCCTCGGCCGAGCTGGTGTTCGGACAGCCGCTGCGGGTCCCCGGTGATTTCATTCCTAAGTCGACGGAGCCCTGGTCCGCCTCCGCTCAGCGTGCCTCCCTGCTGGACAGCGCCAGGGCCTTCGCCCCGGTCCCGACTACGCAGCATGGCGTCCCTGCTTCGCGGGTGCCCCCGGAGCTGCACTCGGCGGGTTACGTTTTCATCCGCCACGACGGCCACAGGACTCCGCTACGACCTCCCTATGACGGACCTTTCCGTGTCATCGAGAAAGGGGCCAAGAACTTCATGATTGACATGGGAGGGAGGCCCGAGTGTGTGTCTGTTGATCGCCTCAAATCGGCCCACTTGGACCTTGAACTGCCCCCAGACGTGGCCCTGCCACCGCGCAGGGGCCGCCCCCCCATCCTGCCCAACCTGCCGCGCCGTGGCCGTCCTCCCCTCCAGCCCCAACAAACCCCCACGACTCGGGACCCCCCGTTCATCGCGGCCCCCCACCCCGCCCAACGTGAGGTTCGAATGGACAATGTCACGCCTCGTCCTGCACCTCCTGATTTTGCCTGCAGTCGTGGGGGCCGGGTCATACGACCTCCGCGCCTCGAGGATTTTGAATACTGAGGTGAACACTGGGGGGGCTGGTGTAGTGACTACATTATGGGTGCGTGTTCCCCTCTTTACTATGTTGCCTAGGGGGAGGGAACTAGAGATCTGGTGGGTGGTGCCAGGGGGACGAGTATTGCGGTTGCAACCGAGTTCCGGTTTAGCTTTGCTAGGGAAAACCATGCTGGTCTTTCACCTAGAGTGATGATGGTTTAAAGTGATTAAAACAAGTAAGTTACGTTGCCTACGTCTCTCTGTTTTCTTCGGCACTACACTGTCTCGATTTTGGCGTCTCTCCTACAACATAATTTAGTTGGCATATTATTATTCACAATGTATTTATTTTGGGCTAAAACTACATAGAATGACTGCAACCAATGCAATGCTCAGTTTTTGTTGGTACAATGTCAGACAGGTGTAATTTGTTTTTAACTGTAGCAGTGATCACAGTTCCAAGATTGCCTATATAAAATAAATGCATTGCATTGCAAAATAAATTAAAGCCTTCACCAAAGACGAAATACTTTCCGTAACATACATTACTGAAGGGTACTGTTACATTGGCACAAAATACTGAACATAAATCACATAAGCATGGCGTAACAGACGGACTATTACGAGTATAACACCGACATAGGAAAAGCAATGGTAGCATGAATCGTCACCACGTAACGTTAGCTAACGCAAAAGCAAGAGAAAAGCCTTCCGTTCATAATAATGTAACGTCAGCTAGCACGAACGCAGCTCGTAAGCTATCACAATGAACAACCACCAGCGAACGTTCGCTACCCAAACAATAGCATTCCCAAGTTTGCTTGTTGTAAGTTAGCCATAAATGTTTAAGTGACAATTCAAAAATGTTAGCTCGCACTTATACTCTAGCGAGTTCCATTTGTATGTATTTTAGCCAATGGCACAGGGCTCGCCAGAACGTTAGCGATATTATTTCTATCGTCTTTACGGGGCCGTTATATGTTTCACACAAAACGCGCATGAAAGCTAATCTTTCGTTCAGAGCAAACACACAACTCCCGCCCCCATACATCGATATTTCCCATTTTCCTCAAACCACATTATGTTCAACAACTTATTAATCACTCTCGCCACCCAACAGTACATACCTGTGCAGAAATATACACACATTCAGTGACAAAGCAGTATTTTGGCGGCACACTGGTAACCTCTGAACTCTTCTTCTGCCCCCCCTCCCCCCATCAAGAAAAAAAAGAAAAAGGCAAACAGCATAGATTCAACATTGATTCAATGTTGGCATTTCAATCATTAAATTCGCACCACAACACAACGTTGATTCAATGTTGATCCACCATCAGTCTTCAACCTTAACCAAAAATCAACCTTTATGACCAAAATTCAACGTTGAATTAATATCTTTTGCTATCTGGGGTATAATAACAGCCATAAACAATTAAAAACAGAAAGAATACAGTACCCCTGGGACCAGAGTGCAGTATAATAACAGCTATAAACAATTAAAAACAGAAAGAATACAGTACCCCTGGGCCCACAGTGCAGTATAATAACAGCTATAAACAATTAAAAACAGAAAGAATACAGTACCCCTGGGCCCACAGTGCAGTATAATAACAGCTATAAACAATTAAAAACAGAAAGAATACAGTACCCCTGGGCCCACAGTGCAGTATAATAACAGCTATAAACAATTAAAAACAGAAAGAATACAGTACCCCTGGGCCCACAGTGCAGTATAATAACAGCTATAAACAATTAAAAACAGAAAGAATACAGTACCCCTGGGCCCACAGTGCAGTATAATAACAGCCATAAACAATTAAAAACAGAAAGAATACAGTACCCCTGGGACCACAGTGCAGTATAATAACAGCCATAAACAATTAAAAACAGAAAGAATACAGCACCCCTGGGACCACAGTGCAGTATAATAACAGCTATAAACAATTAAAAACAGAAAGAATACAGTACCCCTGGGACCACAGTGCAGTATAATAACAGCTATAAACAATTAAAAACAGAAAGAATACAGTACCCCTGGGACCACAGTGCAGTATAATAACAGCCATAAACAATTAAAAACAGAAAGAATACAGTACCCCTGGGACCACAGTGCAGTATAATAACAGCCATAAACAATTAAAAACAGAAAGAATACAGTACCCCTGGGACCACAGTGCAGTATAATAACAGCCATAAACAATTAAAAACAGAAAGAATACAGTACCCCTGGGCCCACAGTGCAGTATAATAACAGCCATAAACAATTAAAAACAGAAAGAATACAGTACCCCTGGGACCACAGTGCAGTATAATAACAGCCATAAACAATTAAAAACAGAAAGAATACAGTACCCCTGGGCCCACAGTGCAGTATAATAACAGCCATAAACAATTAAAAACAGAAAGAATACAGTACCCCTGGGACCAGAGTGCAGTATAATAACAGCCATAAACAATTAAAAACAGAAAGAATACAGTACCCCTGGGACCAGAGTGCAGTATAATAACAGCCATAAACAATTAAAAACAGAAAGAATACAGTACCCCTGGGACCACAGTGCAGTATAATAACAGCCATAAACAATTAAAAACAGAAAGAATACAGTACCCCTGGGCCCACAGTGCAGTATAATAACAGCCATAAACAATTAAAAACAGAAAGAATACAGTACCCCTGGGCCCACAGTGCAGTATAATAACAGCTATAAACAATTAAAAACAGAAAGAATACAGTACCCCTGGGCCCACAGTGCAGTATAATAACAGCCATAAACAATTAAAAACAGAAAGAATACAGTACCCCTGGGCCCACAGTGCAGTATAATAACAGCCATAAACAATTAAAAACAGAAAGAATACAGTACCCCTGGGCCCACAGTGCAGTATAATAACAGCTATAAACAATTAAAAACAGAAAGAATACAGTACCCCTGGGCCCACAGTGCAGTATAATAACAGCCATAAACAATTAAAAACAGAAAGAATACAGTACCCCTGGGCCCACAGTGCAGTATAATAACAGCCATAAACAATTAAAAACAGAAAGAATACAGTACCCCTGGGCCCACAGTGCAGTATAATAACAGCTATAAACAATTAAAAACAGAAAGAATACAGTACCCCTGGGCCCACAGTGCAGTATAATAACAGCCATAAACAATTAAAAACAGAAAGAATACAGTACCCCTGGGCCCACAGTGCAGTATAATAACAGCCATAAACAATTAAAAACAGAAAGAATACAGTACCCCTGGGACCAGAGTGCAGTATAATAACAGCCATAAACAATTAAAAACAGAAAGAATACAGTACCCCTGGGACCAGAGTGCAGTATAATAACAGCCATAAACAATTAAAAACAGAAAGAATACAGTACCCCTGGGCCCACAGTGCAGTATAATAACAGCCATAAACAATTAAAAACAGAAAGAATACAGTACCCCTGGGCCCACAGTGCAGTATAATAACAGCCATAAACAATTAAAAACAGAAAGAATACAGTACCCCTGGGCCCACAGTGCAGTATAATAACAGCCATAAACAATTAAAAACAGAAAGAATACAGTACCCCTGGGCCCACAGTGCAGTATAATAACAGCTATAAACAATTAAAAACAGAAAGAATACAGTACCCCTGGGCCCACAGTGCAGTATAATAACAGCCATAAACAATTAAAAACAGAAAGAATACAGTACCCCTGGGCCCACAGTGCAGTATAATAACAGCCATAAACAATTAAAAACAGAAAGAATACAGCACCCCTGGGACAAGAGTGCAGTATAATAACAGCTATAAACAATTAAAAACAGAAAGAATACAGTACCCCTGGGCCCACAGTGCAGTATAATAACAGCCATAAACAATTAAAAACAGAAAGAATACAGTACCCCTGGGCCCACAGTGCAGTATAATAACAGCCATAAACAATTAAAAACAGAAAGAATACAGTACCCCTGGGACCAGAGTGCAGTATAATAACAGCCATAAACAATTAAAAACAGAAAGAATACAGTACCCCTGGGACCAGAGTGCAGTATAATAACAGCCATAAACAATTAAAAACAGAAAGAATACAGTACCCCTGGGCCCACAGTGCAGTATAATAACAGCCATAAACAATTAAAAACAGAAAGAATACAGTACCCCTGGGCCCACAGTGCAGTATAATAACAGCCATAAACAATTAAAAACAGAAAGAATACAGTACCCCTGGGCCCACAGTGCAGTATAATAACAGCCATAAACAATTAAAAACAGAAAGAATACAGTACCCCTGGGCCCACAGTGCAGTATAATAACAGCTATAAACAATTAAAAACAGAAAGAATACAGTACCCCTGGGCCCACAGTGCAGTATAATAACAGCCATAAACAATTAAAAACAGAAAGAATACAGTACCCCTGGGCCCACAGTGCAGTATAATAACAGCCATAAACAATTAAAAACAGAAAGAATACAGCACCCCTGGGACAAGAGTGCAGTATAATAACAGCTATAAACAATTAAAAACAGAAAGAATACAGTACCCCTGGGCCCACAGTGCAGTATAATAACAGCCATAAACAATTAAAAACAGAAAGAATACAGTACCCCTGGGACCACAGTGCAGTATAATAACAGCCATAAACAATTAAAAACAGAAAGAATACAGTACCCCTGGGCCCACAGTGCAGTATAATAACAGCCATAAACAATTAAAAACAGAAAGAATACAGTACCCCTGGGCCCACAGTGCAGTATAATAAAAGCTATAAACAATTAAAAACAGAAAGAATACAGTACCCCTGGGCCCACAGTGCAGTATAATAACAGCCATAAACAATTAAAAACAGAAAGAATACAGTACCCCTGGGCACAGAGTGCAGTATAATAACAGCTATAAACAATTAAAAACAGAAAGAATACAGTACCCCTGGGCCCACAGTGCAGTATAATAACAGCCATAAACAATTAAAAACAGAAAGAATACAGTACCCCTGGGACCACAGTGCAGTATAATAACAGCTATAAACAATTAAAAACAGAAAGAATACAGTACCCCTGGGCCCACAGTGCAGTATAATAACAGCCATAAACAATTAAAAACAGAAAGAATACAGTACCCCTGGGCCCACAGTGCAGTATAATAACAGCTATAAACAATTAAAAACAGAAAGAATACAGTACCCCTGGGCCCACAGTGCAGTATAATAACAGCCATAAACAATTAAAAACAGAAAGAATACAGTACCCCTGGGCCCACAGTGCAGTATAATAACAGCTATAAACAATTAAAAACAGAAAGAATACAGTACCCCTGGGCCCACAGTGCAGTATAATAACAGCTATAAACAATTAAAAACAGAAAGAATACAGTACCCCTGGGCCCACAGTGCAGTATAATAACAGCTATAAACAATTAAAAACAGAAAGAATACAGTACCCCTGGGCCCACAGTGCAGTATAATAACAGCTATAAACAATTAAAAACAGAAAGAATACAGTACCCCTGGGACCAGAGTGCAGTATAATAACAGCTATAAACAATTAAAAACAGAAAGAATACAGTACCCCTGGGCCCACAGTGCAGTATAATAACAGCTATAAACAATTAAAAACAGAAAGAATACAGTACCCCTGGGCCCACAGTGCAGTATAATAACAGCTATAAACAATTAAAAACAGAAAGAATACAGTACCCCTGGGCCCACAGTGCAGTATAATAACAGCTATAAACAATTAAAAACAGAAAGAATACAGCACCCCTGGGCCCACAGTGCAGTATAATAACAGCCATAAACAATTAAAAACAGAAAGAATACAGTACCCCTGGGACCAGAGTGCAGTATAATAACAGCTATAAACAATTAAAAACAGAAAGAATACAGTACCCCTGGGCCCACAGTGCAGTATAATAACAGCCATAAACAATTAAAAACAGAAAGAATACAGTACCCCTGGGACCAGAGTGCAGTATAATAACAGCTATAAACAATTAAAAACAGAAAGAATACAGTACCCCTGGGCCCACAGTACAGTATAATAACAGCCATAAACAATTAAAAACAGAAAGAATACAGTACCCCTGGGCCCACAGTGCAGTATAATAACAGCCATAAACAATTAAAAACAGAAAGAATACAGTACCCCTGGGCCCACAGTGCAGTATAATAACAGCCATAAACAATTAAAAACAGAAAGAATACAGTACCCCTGGGCCCACAGTGCAGTATAATAACAGCCATAATGTCACGAACCAAACACGGGCTGAACCCAAATGCACGACCAAGAGACAGGGAAACAGAAATGAGGGTTTATTAGGAGCTTTGGGGTAGTCCCAAGCTCAACACAAACTTAACACAATGTCAGAGGGTCCAGGAAGTAGCGAACTGCTCCAAACCGGAGCTGGACTTGTACTGGACCTGGAGGCCCACACTGGAACCGGATCACGGGAACGAAGATTTGTTCCGAACCGGAACTGGACTTGATCTGGACCGGGAGGTCCAACCGGAACTGGGGAACTGGACTGGATCAGGACCGGGAGGTCCAACAGGAACTGGATCACGGGAACGGGCTCTGGACCGCGGGGTCCAACAGGAACTGGACTGGATCTGGACCGGGAGGTCCAACAGGAACTGGATCACGGGAACGGGCTCTGGACCGCGGGGTCCAACAGGAACTGGACTGGATCTGGACCGGGAGGTCCAACAGGAACTGGATCACGGGAACGGGCTCTGGACCGGGGGGTCCAACAGGAACTGGACTGGAGGCAGAGCACCCAACTGCGCAGGCAACTGGATCTGGACCGGGAGGTCCAACCGGAACTGGATCACGGGAACGGGCTCTGGACCGGGGGGTCCAACAGGAACTGGACTGGAGGTAGAGCACCCCACTGCGCAGACAACTGGATCTGGACCGGGAGGTCCAACAGGAACTGGATCACGGGAACGGGATCTGGACCGGGGGGGTCCAACAGGAACTGGGCTGGAGGCAGAGCACCCCACTGCACAGGCAACGTTAACTGGGAGCAGGGGTACCGCAACACAAAACAGGGGAGGCTTGACTGCTACAGGCTGGATATTACAGGACACTGGACTAGGAACCAAGGAGTTTAGCCAGGGAAAACACCACAACAGAGCTTTTAGTCAAGTATTACCAGAACCCAGGAGACCATGACACGCACGAACAACATTAACGAACTGGTGCCGAATAGCAGCCAGCGAGAGGTATAAGTAGGGGAGTGAAATTGAAACCAATCACCAAAAGCATGAGGAATGTAACCGAGAGTGATTGACTAATTGACTGGTGCGGAATGCATGCAGGAAGGGGGAAAGGAGATAGGTTGAACCTAAAGTGAGGGAACAGAGAGAATCAGACAGAAGGAGCACGCCCAGCCTGTAGCGACAGGGAAAACACGGACACAGGGAATCCACCATGACACGGGAGGAAAGGGAAAACCAGGAGAACGGACAGGAAGGGAGCGGGACGTTACAGTACCCCCCCCTCAAAGAACGCCACCTGGCGTATCTGAAGGCCTAATCCTAATCCTGGACCACTTAGGAGGACGGCGGTGCAGACAGGACCATTCAGGAGGACGACGGTGCAGACAGGACCATTCAGGAGGACGGCGGCGCCGACAGGACCGCTCAGGAGGACGGCGGTGCAGACAGGACCGCTCAGGAGGACGACGGTGCAGACAGGACCGCTCAGGAGGACGACGGTGCAGACAGGACCGCTCAGGAGGACGGCGGTGCAGACAGGACCGCTCAGGAGGACGGCGGTGCAGACAGGACCGCTCGGGAGGACGACGGTGCAGACAGGACCGTTCAGGAGGACGCCGGTGCAGACAGGACCGCTCAGGAGGACGACGGCGCCGACAGGACCGCTCAGGAGGACGATGGCGCAGACAGGACCGTTCAGGAGGACGGCGGCGCAGACAGGACAGACTGCGATGGCTACATCGCTCAGGAGACCGGCTCAGGGAGCCGTCTGCGACGGCTGCATCGCTCAGGGGGCCGGCGGCGACGGCTGCATCGCTCAGGGGGCCGGCGGCGACGGCTGCATCGCTCAGGGGGCCGGCGGCGACGGCTGCATCGCTCAGGGGGCCGGCGGCGACGGCTGCATCGCTCAGGGGGCCGGCGGCGACGGCTGCATCGCTCAGGGGGCCGGCGGCGACGGCTGCATCGCTCAGGGGGCCGGCGGCGACGGCTGCATCGCTCAGGGGGCCGGCGGCGACGGCTGCATCGCTCAGGGGGCCGGCGGTGGTTAGCTGGCTTGGCTGCTCAGGACAGGAGGTTAGCAGGCTGGGCTGCTCAGGACAGGAGGTTAGCAGACTGGGCTGCTCAGGACAGGAGGTTAGCAGACTGGGCTGCTCAGGACAGGAGTTTAGCAGGCTGGGCTGCTCAGGACAGGAGGTTAGCAGGCTGGGCTGCTCAGGACAGGAGGTTAGCAGGCTGGGCTGCTCATGACAGGAGGTTAGCAGGCTGGGCCGCTCAGGACAGGAGGTTAGCAGGCTGGGCTGCTCAGGACAGGAGGTTAGCAGGCTGGGCTGCTCAGGACAGGAGTTTAGCAGGCTGGGCTGCTCAGGACAGGAGTTTAGCAGGCTGGGCTGCTCAGGACAGGAGTTTAGCAGGCTGGGCTGCTCAGGACAGGAGTTTAGCAGGCTGGGCTGCTCAGGACAGGGGGTTAGCAGGCTCGGCCGCTCAGGACAGGAGGTTAGCAGGCTTGGCCGCTCAGGACAGGAGGCTAGCAGGCTCGGCCGCTCAGGACAGGAGGCTAGCGAGCTCGGCCGTTCAGGACAGGAGGTTAACTGGTCCCGCAACTTGAGAGGAGGCAGGGAACGGGACGGGACTGGTGGCGTGGAAAGGGACCGGACAGGAGACATGGGCCGGTGCGGGACAGGAGGCATGGACCGGTGCGGGACAGGAGGCCTGGACCGGGGCGGGACAGGAGGCATGGACCGGGGCGGGACAGGAGGCATGGACCGGGGCGGGACAGGAGGCATGGACCGGGGCGGGACAGGGGGCATGGACCGGGGCGGGACGGGGGGCATGGACCGGGGCGGGACAGGAGGCATGGACCGGGGCGGGACAGGAGGCATGGACCGGGGCGGGACAGGAGAACTGGGACGGGACGGGACAGGAGAGCTGGGACGGGACGGGACAGGAGAGCTGGGACGGAACGGGACAGGAGAGCTGGGACGGAACGGGACCAGAGAGCCGGGACGGGACGGGACAGGAGAGCCGGGACGGGACGGGACAGGGGGCATGGACCGGGGCGGGACAGGAGGCTTGGACCGGGGCGGGACAGGAGGCATGGACCGGGCCGGGACAGGAGGCATGGACCGGGGCGGGACAGGAGAACTGGGACGGGACGGGACAGGAGAGCTGGGACGGGACGGGACAGGAGAGCTGGGACGGGACGGGACAGGAGAGCTGGGACGGGACGGGACAGGAGAGCTGGGACGGGACGGGACAGGAGAGCTGGGACGGGACGGGACAGGAGAGCTGGGACGGGACGGGACAGGAGGGCTGGGACGGGACGGGACAGGAGGGCTGGGTCGGAACGGGACAGGAGGGCTGGGTCGGAACGGGACAGGAGAGCTGGGTCGGAACGGGACAGGAGAGCTGGGTCGGAACGGGACAGGAGAGCTGGGTCGGAACGGGACAGGAGAGCTGGGTCGGAACGGGACAGGAGAGCTGGGTCGGAACGGGACAGGAGGGCTGGGTCGGAACGGGACAGGAGGGCTGGGTCGGAACGGGACAGGAGGGCTTGGACGGAACGGGACAGGAGGGCTTGGTCGGAACGGGACAGGAGGGCTGGGTCGGAATGGGACAGGAGGCTTGGGCAGGGACGGAAGGGTGATGGATCCTCCGTCAACGGGTGGCCGAGCCCGTCGGTGGAGCCGGGAGCCAGGACCCCATCGCTTCCTCCTGGGACCACAGCCCCTCGGGCAAAGGGCAAGACGGGTACCTTCAAAATTAGAAGGTGTGGGGTTGTGGCTAGGCTCGGAGCTATCCGGATAGAGAGAGACCACTCCGAGCCTAACGGAGTGGGAGCTGGGAGGAGGAGTCCGGAGTGATGGGTAGTGGTCGGCATGACGGCGGGCAGACGCCGGATTTTGCCCCAAGATTCCCATGATGTATTCCTCATAGGAAATCGTGTCGAATGGGTCGATCTCCATAGAGTGGAAGGCGTGGCGACCCTGCTCGAGGTCGGCTGGGTCCATGTTTCAGACCAGTTCGTTCTGTCACGAACCAAACACGGGCTGAACCCAAATGCACGACCAAGAGACAGGGAAACAGAAATGAGGGTTTATTAGGAGCTTTGGGGTAGTCCCAAGCTCAACACAAACTTAACACAATGTCAGAGGGTCCAGGAAGTAGCGAACTGCTCCAAACCGGAGCTGGACTTGTACTGGACCTGGAGGCCCACACTGGAACCGGATCACGGGAACGAAGATTTGTTCCGAACCGGAACTGGACTTGATCTGGACCGGGAGGTCCAACCGGAACTGGGGAACTGGACTGGATCAGGACCGGGAGGTCCAACAGGAACTGGATCACGGGAACGGGCTCTGGACCGCGGGGTCCAACAGGAACTGGACTGGATCTGGACCGGGAGGTCCAACAGGAACTGGATCACGGGAACGGGCTCTGGACCGCGGGGTCCAACAGGAACTGGACTGGATCTGGACCGGGAGGTCCAACAGGAACTGGATCACGGGAACGGGCTCTGGACCGGGGGGTCCAACAGGAACTGGACTGGAGGCAGAGCACCCAACTGCGCAGGCAACTGGATCTGGACCGGGAGGTCCAACCGGAACTGGATCACGGGAACGGGCTCTGGACCGGGGGTCCAACAGGAACTGGACTGGAGGTAGAGCACCCCACTGCGCAGACAACTGGATCTGGACCGGGAGGTCCAACAGGAACTGGATCACGGGAACGGGATCTGGACCGGGGGGGTCCAACAGGAACTGGGCTGGAGGCAGAGCACCCCACTGCACAGGCAACGTTAACTGGGAGCAGGGGTACCGCAACACAAAACAGGGGAGGCTTGACTGCTACAGGCTGGATATTACAGGACACTGGACTAGGAACCAAGGAGTTTAGCCAGGGAAAACACCACAACAGAGCTTTTAGTCAAGTATTACCAGAACCCAGGAGACCATGACACGCACGAACAACATTAACGAACTGGTGCCGAATAGCAGCCAGCGAGAGGTATAAGTAGGGGAGTGAAATTGAAACCAATCACCAAAAGCATGAGGAATGTAACCGAGAGTGATTGACTAATTGACTGGTGCGGAATGCATGCAGGAAGGGGGAAAGGAGATAGGTTGAACCTAAAGTGAGGGAACAGAGAGAATCAGACAGAAGGAGCACGCCCAGCCTGTAGCGACAGGGAAAACACGGACACAGGGAATCCACCATGACACGGGAGGAAAGGGAAAACCAGGAGAACGGACAGGAAGGGAGCGGGACGTTACACATAAACAATTAAAAACAGAAAGAATACAGTACCCCTGGGCCCACAGTGCAGTATAATAACAGCCATAAACAATTAAAAACAGAAAGAATACAGTACCCCTGGGACCACAGTGCAGTATAATAACAGCCATAAACAATTAAAAACAGAAAGAATACAGTACCCCTGGGCCCACAGTGCAGTATAATAACAGCCATAAACAATTAAAAACAGAAAGAATACAGTACCCCTGGGCCCACAGTGCAGTATAATAACAGCTATAAACAATTAAAAACAGAAAGAATACAGTACCCCTGGGACCAGAGTGCAGTATAATAACAGCTATAAACAATTAAAAACAGAAAGAATACAGTACCCCTGGGCCCACAGTGCAGTATAATAACAGCTATAAACAATTAAAAACAGAAAGAATACAGTACCCCTGGGCCCACAGTGCAGTATAATAACAGCCATAAACAATTAAAAACAGAAAGAATACAGTACCCCTGGGCCCACAGTGCAGTATAATAACAGCTATAAACAATTAAAAACAGAAAGAATACAGTACCCCTGGGCCCACAGTGCAGTATAATAACAGCTATAAACAATAAAAAACAGAAAGAATACAGTACCCCTGGGCCCACAGTGCAGTATAATAACAGCTATAAACAATTAAAAACAGAAAGAATACAGTACCCCTGGGACCACAGTGCAGTATAATAACAGCTATAAACAATTAAAAACAGAAAGAATACAGTACCCCTGGGCCCACAGTGCAGTATAATAACAGCCATAAACAATTAAAAACAGAAAGAATACAGTACCCCTGGGCCCACAGTGCAGTATAATAACAGCCATAAACAATTAAAAACAGAAAGAATACAGCACCCCTGGGACAAGAGTGCAGTATAATAACAGCTATAAACAATTAAAAACAGAAAGAATACAGTACCCCTGGGCCCACAGTGCAGTATAATAACAGCCATAAACAATTAAAAACAGAAAGAATACAGTACCCCTGGGACCAGAGTGCAGTATAATAACAGCTATAAACAATTAAAAACAGAAAGAATACAGTACCCCTGGGCCCACAGTGCAGTATAATAACAGCCATAAACAATTAAAAACAGAAAGAATACAGTACCCCTGGGCCCACAGTGCAGTATAATAAAAGCTATAAACAATTAAAAACAGAAAGAATACAGTACCCCTGGGCCCACAGTGCAGTATAATAACAGCCATAAACAATTAAAAACAGAAAGAATACAGTACCCCTGGGCCCACAGTGCAGTATAATAACAGCCATAAACAATTAAAAACAGAAAGAATACAGTACCCCTGGGCCCACAGTGCAGTATAATAACAGCCATAAACAATTAAAAACAGAAAGAATACAGTACCCCTGGGACCACAGTGCAGTATAATAACAGCTATAAACAATTAAAAACAGAAAGAATACAGTACCCCTGGGCCCACAGTGCAGTATAATAACAGCCATAAACAATTAAAAACAGAAAGAATACAGTACCCCTGGGCCCACAGTGCAGTATAATAACAGCTATAAACAATTAAAAACAGAAAGAATACAGTACCCCTGGGCCCACAGTGCAGTATAATAACAGCCATAAACAATTAAAAACAGAAAGAATACAGTACCCCTGGGCCCACAGTGCAGTATAATAACAGCTATAAACAATTAAAAACAGAAAGAATACAGTACCCCTGGGCCCACAGTGCAGTATAATAACAGCTATAAACAATTAAAAACAGAAAGAATACAGTCACCCTTGACCCACAGTGCAGTATAATAACAGCTATAAACAATTAAAAACAGAAAGAATACAGTACCCCTGGGCCCACAGTGCAGTATAATAACAGCTATAAACAATTAAAAACAGAAAGAATACAGTACCCCTGGGACCAGAGTGCAGTATAATAACAGCTATAAACAATTAAAAACAGAAAGAATACAGTACCCCTGGGCCCACAGTGCAGTATAATAACAGCTATAAACAATTAAAAACAGAAAGAATACAGTACCCCTGGGCCCACAGTGCAGTATAATAACAGCTATAAACAATTAAAAACAGAAAGAATACAGTACCCCTGGGCCCACAGTGCAGTATAATAACAGCTATAAACAATTAAAAACAGAAAGAATACAGCACCCCTGGGCCCACAGTGCAGTATAATAACAGCCATAAACAATTAAAAACAGAAAGAATACAGTACCCCTGGGACCAGAGTGCAGTATAATAAAAGCTATAAACAATTAAAAACAGAAAGAATACAGTACCCCTGGGCCCACAGTGCAGTATAATAACAGCCATAAACAATTAAAAACAGAAAGAATACAGTACCCCTGGGACCAGAGTGCAGTATAATAACAGCTATAAACAATTAAAAACAGAAAGAATACAGTACCCCTGGGCCCACAGTGCAGTATAATAACAGCCATAAACAATTAAAAACAGAAAGAATACAGTACCCCTGGGCCCACAGTGCAGTATAATAACAGCCATAAACAATTAAAAACAGAAAGAATACAGTACCCCTGGGCCCACAGTGCAGTATAATAACAGCCATAAACAATTAAAAACAGAAAGAATACAGTACCCCTGGGCCCACAGTGCAGTATAATAACAGCCATAAACAATTAAAAACAGAAAGAATACAGTACCCCTGGGCCCACAGTGCAGTATAATAACAGCCATAAACAATTAAAAACAGAAAGAATACAGTACCCCTGGGCCCACAGTGCAGTATAATAACAGCCATAAACAATTAAAAACAGAAAGAATACAGTACCCCTGGGCCCACAGTGCAGTATAATAACAGCCATAAACAATTAAAAACAGAAAGAATACAGTACCCCTGGGCCCACAGTGCAGTATAATAACAGCTATAAACAATTAAAAACAGAAAGAATACAGTACCCCTGGGCCCACAGTGCAGTATAATAACAGCTATAAACAATTAAAAACAGAAAGAATACAGTACCCCTGGGCCCACAGTGCAGTATAATAACAGCCATAAACAATTAAAAACAGAAAGAATACAGTACCCCTGGGCCCACAGTGCAGTATAATAACAGCTATAAACAATTAAAAACAGAAAGAATACAGTACCCCTGGGCCCACAGTGCAGTATAATAACAGCTATAAACAATTAAAAACAGAAAGAATACAGTACCCCTGGGCCCACAGTGCAGTATAATAACAGCTATAAACAATTAAAAACAGAAAGAATACAGTACCCCTGGGACCACAGTGCAGTATAATAACAGCTATAAACAATTAAAAACAGAAAGAATACAGTACCCCTGGGCCCACAGTGCAGTATAATAACAGCTATAAACAATTAAAAACAGAAAGAATACAGTACCCCTGGGCCCACAGTGCAGTATAATAACAGCCATAAACAATTAAAAACACTAAGAATAGAGTCACACTGGGCCCACAGTGCAGTATAATAACAGCCATAAACAATTAAAAACAGAAAGAATACAGTACCCCTGGGCCCACAGTGCAGTATAATAACAGCCATAAACAATTAAAAACAGAAAGAATACAGTACCCCTGGGACCAGAGTGCAGTATAATAACAGCCATAAACAATTAAAAACTGAAAGAATACAGTACCCCTGGGACCAGAGTGCAGTATAATAACAGCTATAAACAATTAAAAACAGAAAGAATACAGTACCCCTGGGCCCACAGTGCAGTATAATAACAGCCATAAACAATTAAAAACAGAAAGAATACAGTACCCCTGGGCCCACAGTGCAGTATAATAACAGCTATAAACAATTAAAAGCAGAAAGAATACAGTACCCCTGGGCCCACAGTGCAGTATAATAACAGCCATAAACAATTAAAAACAGAAAGAATACAGTACCCCTGGGCCCACAGTGCAGTATAATAACAGCTATAAACAATTAAAAACAGAAAGAATACAGTACCCCTGGGCCCACAGTGCAGTATAATAACAGCCATAAACAATTAAAAACAGAAAGAATACAGTACCCCTGGGCCCACAGTGCAGTATAATAACAGCTATAAACAATTAAAAACAGAAAGAATACAGTACCCCTGGGCCCACAGTGCAGTATAATAACAGCTATAAACAATTAAAAACAGAAAGAATACAGTACCCCTGGGCCCACAGTGCAGTATAATAACAGCTATAAACAATTAAAAACAGAAAGAATACAGTACCCCTGGGCCCACAGTGCAGTATAATAACAGCTATAAACAATTAAAAACAGAAAGAATACAGTACCCCTGGGACCAGAGTGCAGTATAATAACAGCTATAAAACAATGAAAAACAGAAAGAATACAGTACCCCTGGGCCCACAGTGCAGTATAATAACAGCTATAAACAATTAAAAACAGAAAGAATACAGTACCCCTGGGCCCACAGTGCAGTATAATAACAGCTATAAACAATTAAAAACAGAAAGAATACAGTACCCCTGGGCCCACAGTGCAGTATAATAACAGCTATAAACAATTAAAAACAGAAAGAATACAGCACCCCTGGGCCCACAGTGCAGTATAATAACAGCCATAAACAATTAAAAACAGAAAGAATACAGTACCCCTGGGACCAGAGTGCAGTATAATAAAAGCTATAAACAATTAAAAACAGAAAGAATACAGTACCCCTGGGCCCACAGTGCAGTATAATAACAGCCATAAACAATTAAAAACAGAAAGAATACAGTACCCCTGGGACCAGAGTGCAGTATAATAACAGCTATAAACAATTAAAAACAGAAAGAATACAGTACCCCTGGGCCCACAGTGCAGTATAATAACAGCCATAAACAATTAAAAACAGAAAGAATACAGTACCCCTGGGCCCACAGTGCAGTATAATAACAGCCATAAACAATTAAAAACAGAAAGAATACAGTACCCCTGGGCCCACAGTGCAGTATAATAACAGCCATAAACAATTAAAAACAGAAAGAATACAGTACCCCTGGGCCCACAGTGCAGTATAATAACAGCCATAAACAATTAAAAACAGAAAGAATACAGTACCCCTGGGCCCACAGTGCAGTATAATAACAGCCATAAACAATTAAAAACAGAAAGAATACAGTACCCCTGGGCCCACAGTGCAGTATAATAACAGCCATAAACAATTAAAAACAGAAAGAATACAGTACCCCTGGGCCCACAGTGCAGTATAATAACAGCCATAAACAATTAAAAACAGAAAGAATACAGTACCCCTGGGCCCACAGTGCAGTATAATAACAGCTATAAACAATTAAAAACAGAAAGAATACAGTACCCCTGGGCCCACAGTGCAGTATAATAACAGCTATAAACAATTAAAAACAGAAAGAATACAGTACCCCTGGGCCCACAGTGCAGTATAATAACAGCTATAAACAATTAAAAACAGAAAGAATACAGTACCCCTGGGCCCACAGTGCAGTATAATAACAGCCATAAACAATTAAAAACAGAAAGAATACAGTACCCCTGGGCCCACAGTGCAGTATAATAACAGCTATAAACAATTAAAAACAGAAAGAATACAGTACCCCTGGGCCCACAGTGCAGTATAATAACAGCTATAAACAATTAAAAACAGAAAGAATACAGTACCCCTGGGCCCACAGTGCAGTATAATAACAGCTATAAACAATTAAAAACAGAAAGAATACAGTACCCCTGGGACCACAGTGCAGTATAATAACAGCTATAAACAATTAAAAACAGAAAGAATACAGTACCCCTGGGCCCACAGTGCAGTATAATAACAGCTATAAACAATAAAAAACAGAAAGAATACAGTACCCTGGGCCCACAGTGCAGTATAATAACAGCCATAAACAATTAAAAACAGAAAGAATACAGTACCCCTGGGCCCACAGTGCAGTATAATAACAGCCATAAACAATTAAAAACAGAAAGAATACAGTACCCCTGGGCCCACAGTGCAGTATAATAACAGCCATAAACAATTAAAAACAGAAAGAATACAGTACCCCTGGGACCAGAGTGCAGTATAATAACAGCCATAAACAATTAAAAACTGAAAGAATACAGTACCCCTGGGACCAGAGTGCAGTATAATAACAGCTATAAACAATTAAAAACAGAAAGAATACAGTACCCCTGGGCCCACAGTGCAGTATAATAACAGCCATAAACAATTAAAAACAGAAAGAATACAGTACCCCTGGGCCCACAGTGCAGTATAATAACAGCTATAAACAATTAAAAGCAGAAAGAATACAGTACCCCTGGGCCCACAGTGCAGTATAATAACAGCTATAAACAATTAAAAACAGAAAGAATACAGTACCCCTGGGCCCACAGTGCAGTATAATAACAGCTATAAACAATTAAAAACAGAAAGAATACAGCACCCCTGGGACCACAGTGCAGTATAAAAACAGCCATAAACAATTAAAAACAGAAAGAATACAGTACCCCTGGGCCCACAGTGCAGTATAATAACAGCTATAAACAATTAAAAACAGAAAGAATACAGTACCCCTGGGACCACAGTGCAGTATAATAACAGCCATAAACAATTAAAAACAGAAAGAATACAGTACCCCTGGGCCCACAGTGCAGTATAATAACAGCTATAAACAATTAAAAACAGAAAGAATACAGTACCCCTGGGCCCACAGTGCAGTATAATAACAGCCATAAACAATTAAAAACAGAAAGAATACAGTACCCCTGGGCCCACAGTGCAGTATAATAACAGCCATAAACAATTAAAAACAGAAAGAATACAGTACCCCTGGGCCCACAGTGCAGTATAATAACAGCCATAAACAATTAAAAACAGAAAGAATACAGTACCCCTGGGACCAGAGTGCAGTATAATAACAGCCATAAACAATTAAAAACTGAAAGAATACAGTACCCCTGGGACCAGAGTGCAGTATAATAACAGCTATAAACAATTAAAAACAGAAAGAATACAGTACCCCTGGGCCCACAGTGCAGTATAATAACAGCCATAAAAAATTAAAAACAGAAAGAATACAGTACCCCTGGGCCCACAGTGCAGTATAATAACAGCTATAAACAATTAAAAGCAGAAAGAATACAGTACCCCTGGGCCCACAGTGCAGTATAATAACAGCTATAAACAATTAAAAACAGAAAGAATACAGTACCCCTGGGCCCACAGTGCAGTATAATAACAGCTATAAACAATTAAAAACAGAAAGAATACAGCACCCCTGGGACCACAGTGCAGTATAAAAACAGCCATAAACAATTAAAAACAGAAAGAATACAGTACCCCTGGGCCCACAGTGCAGTATAATAACAGCTATAAACAATTAAAAACAGAAAGAATACAGTATCCCTGGGACCACAGTGCAGTATAATAACAGCCATAAACAATTAAAAACAGAAAGAATACAGTACCCCTGGGCCCACAGTGCAGTATAATAACAGCCATAAACAATTAAAAACAGAAAGAATACAGTACCCCTGGGACCAGAGTGCAGTATAATAACAGCCATAAACAATTAAAAACAGAAAGAATATCAGTACCCCTGGGACCAGAGTGCAGTATAATAACAGCCATAAACAATTAAAAACAGAAAGAATACAGTACCCCTGGGCCCACAGTGCAGTATAATAACAGCCATAAACAATTAAAAACAGAAAGAATATCAGTACCCCTGGGCACAGAGTGCAGTATAATAACAGCCATAAACAATTAAAAACAGAAAGAATACAGTACCCCTGGGCCCACAGTGCAGTATAATAACAGCTATAAACAATTAAAAACAGAAAGAATACAGTACCCCTGGGCCCACAGTGCAGTATAATAACAGCTATAAACAATTAAAAACAGAAAGAATACAGTACCCCTGGGACCAGAGTGCAGTATAATAACAGCCATAAACAATTAAAATCAGAAAGAATACAGTACCCCTGGGCCCACAGTGCAGTATAATAACAGCTATAAACAATTAAAAACAGAAAGAATACAGTACCCCTGGGCCCACAGTGCAGTATAATAACAGCTATAAACAATTAAAAACAGAAAGAATACAGCACCCCTGGGACCACAGTGCAGTATAATAACAGCTATAAACAATTAAAAACAGAAAGAATACAGTACCCCTGGGCCCACAGTGCAGTATAATAACAGCCATAAACAATTAAAAACAGAAAGAATACAGTACCCCTGGGCCCACAGTGCAGTATAATAACAGCCATAAACAATTAAAAACAGAAAGAATACAGTACCCCTGGGCCCACAGTGCAGTATAATAGCAGCCATAAACAATTAAAAACAGAAAGAATACAGTACCCCTGGGCCCACAGTGCAGTATAATAACAGCCATAAACAATTAAAAACAGAAAGAATACAGTACCCCTGGGACCAGAGTGCAGTATAATAACAGCCATAAACAATTAAAAACAGAAAGAATATCAGTACCCCTGGGACCAGAGTGCAGTATAATAACAGCCATAAACAATTAAAAACAGAAAGAATACAGTACCCCTGGGCCCACAGTGCAGTATAATAACAGCCATAAACAATTAAAAACAGAAAGAATACAGTACCCCTGGGCCCACAGTGCAGTATAATAACAGCCATAAACAATTAAAAACAGAAAGAATACAGTACCCCTGGGACCAGAGTGCAGTATAATAACAGCCATAAACAATTAAAAACAGAAAGAATATCAGTACCCCTGGGACCAGAGTGCAGTATAATAACAGCCATAAACAATTAAAAACAGAAAGAATACAGTACCCTGGGCCCACAGTGCAGTATAATAACATCCATAAACAATTAAAAACAGAAAGAATATCAGTACCCCTGGGCACAGAGTGCAGTATAATAACAGCCATAAACAATTAAAAACAGAAAGAATACAGTACCCCTGGGCCCACAGTGCAGTATAATAACAGCCATAAACAATTAAAAACAGAAAGAATACAGTACCCCTGGGCCCACAGTGCAGTATAATAACAGCCATAAACAATTAAAAACAGAAAGAATACAGTACCCCTGGGCCCACAGTGCAGTATAATAACAGCCATAAACAATTAAAAACAGAAAGAATACAGTACCCCTGGGCCCACAGTGCAGTATAATAACAGCTATAAACAATTAAAAACAGAAAGAATACAGTACCCCTGGGCCCACAGTGCAGTATAATAACAGCCATAAACAATTAAAAACAGAAAGAATACAGTACCCCTGGGCCCACAGTGCAGTATAATAACAGCTATAAACAATTAAAAACAGAAAGAATACAGTACCCCTGGGCCCACAGTGCAGTATAATAACAGCTATAAACAATTAAAAACAGAAAGAATACAGTACCCCTGGGCCCACAGTGCAGTATAATAACAGCTATAAACAATTAAAAACAGAAAGAATACAGCACCCCTGGGCCCACAGTGCAGTATAATAACAGCCATAAACAATTAAAAACAGAAAGAATACAGTACCCCTGGGCCCACAGTGCAGTATAATAACAGCCATAAACAATTAAAAACAGAAAGAATACAGTACCCCTGGGCCCACAGTGCAGTATAATAACAGCCATAAACAATTAAAAACAGAAAGAATACAGTACCCCTGGGCCCACAGTGCAGTATAATAACAGCTATAAACAATTAAAAACAGAAAGAATACAGTACCCCTGGGCCCACAGTGCAGTATAATAACAGCCATAAACAATTAAAAACAGAAAGAATACAGTACCCCTGGGAACACAGTGCAGTATAATAACAGCTATAAACAATTAAAAACAGAAAGAATACAGTACCCCTGGGCCCACAGTGCAGTATAATAACAGCTATAAACAATTAAAAACAGAAAGAATACAGTACCCCTGGGCCCACAGTGCAGTATAATAACAGCTATAAACAATTAAAAACAGAAAGAATACAGTACCCCTGGGCCCACAGTGCAGTATAATAACAGCTATAAACAATTAAAAACAGAAAGAATACAGTACCCCTGGGCCCACAGTGCAGTATAATAACAGCCATAAACAATTAAAAACAGAAAGAATACAGTACCCCTGGGAACACAGTGCAGTATAATAACAGCCATAAACAATTAAAAACAGAAAGAATACAGTACCCCTGGGCCCACAGTGCAGTATAATAACAGCTATAAACAATTAAAAACAGAAAGAATACAGCACCCCTGGGCCCACAGTGCAGTATAATAACAGCAATAAACAATTAAAAACAGAAAGAATACAGTACCCCTGGGCCCAGAGTGCAGTATAATAACAGCTATAAACAATTAAAAACAGAAAGAATACAGTACCCCTGGGCCCACAGTGCAGTATAATAACAGCTATAAACAATTAAAAACAGAAAGAATACAGTACCCCTGGGCCCACAGTGCAGTATAATAACAGCTATAAACAATTAAAAACAGAAAGAATACAGTACCCCTGGGCCCACAGTGCAGTATAATAACAGCCATAAACAATTAAAAACAGAAAGAATACAGTACCCCTGGGCCCACAGTGCAGTATAATAACAGCTATAAACAATTAAAAACAGAAAGAATACAGTACCCCTGGGCCCACAGTGCAGTATAATAACAGCCATAAACAATTAAAAACAGAAAGAATACAGTACCCCTGGGACCAGAGTGCAGTATAATAACAGCCATAAACAATTAAAAACAGAAAGAATATCAGTACCCCTGGGACCAGAGTGCAGTATAATAACAGCCATAAACAATTAAAAACAGAAAGAATATCAATACCCCTGGGACCAGAGTGCAGTATAATAACAGCCATAAACAATTAAAAACAGAAAGAATATCAGTACCCCTGGGACCAGAGTGCAGTATAATAACAGCCATAAACAATTAAAAACAGAAAGAATACAGTACCCCTGGGCCCACAGTGCAGTATAATAACAGCCATAAACAATTAAAAACAGAAAGAATACAGTACCCCTGGGCCCACAGTGCAGTATAAAAACAGCCACAAACAATTAAAAACATTAATACAGGGGTTAGCCTAACATAAAAAATACAATGAACAATAAATGCAAAGTATCATTTTTTTCTGATTGGGGGATTTATTTAAAAGTCAGATTGGACTGTATATGATCCACAAAATGGTTGATTGGCTTTTTAATAGGTTCCTGCACACATTGCTGGGGAAAGCCCCAAAATTAGCAACTTGCCATACGATTTGCGCCATAAATGTGGTCTAACCTGGCGGGCAATCTAATCTTACCCCAAAATTGCATTCCGCTGCACTAAAATTTAACTGGGCTGCTCCCTTTGATGGCCTCAACCCCCAACAGCGGCTTCCCTCCCATCCCAGCACGGCGAGTCACAGAATTACCAAACAGACTCAGTCGCGTGGAAATCCGTGACAAAATTTGCAACTTCGCTGCTCGATCTGGACTGACACACCTCCACCAGCGACTCTCCGCCCACATCGGCGCACAGAAAATCAAACGGGCTCAGGAGCACAAAAATACATGCCGAAAATGTCACTTCGCCAATGCGCTGGATCACTACCCGCAATGCGCTGGATCACTACCCGCAATGCGCTGGATCACTACCCGCAATGCGCTGGATCACTACCCGCAATGCACAGAGCCCTACTCTGGGTACACATGTCCTGTGAAGGTATCTGAGGTGGGGAATAATATTTAAAAATCAGCAGTTGATTATAAAATCAGCAGTTGATAAAATCAGCAGTTGATTATATCAATCCCACTTAACCCAAACATTGCAAATTTATGTTTGAATGCAAACATTTCCTGTTTTCTTATCCAGGTGAAGCAGAAAGAGGTTAATGTGTACTATTGACTATAGACATGAAGTGTGTTGGTGATATCGTTTCAGTATTTAACTTCCTTTTGAATGCATTTTGTTTTGACATTGTGGGGGCTCTATTTTCCGGCCAGCGCATGGCGTGTGGCGAGCCTTTGCACTGGCGAAGTGGCCATTTCGTCATGTATTATCACGCTCCTGAGCCCGTTTGACACGGCGTGCGCGGAGGTGGGAGGAGAGCCGCTGTGTCAGTCCATGGCGAGTTGCTCATTTCTGGGCTTTCCCAAGCAATGCATGCATGATCATTCATAACCTATTCAAAAGCCAATAAACCATTTTTGTGGATCATATGTTTTCCAATTTGACTTTAATATAAATCTCCCAAGCAGTTATTATACTGCAGTTATTATACTGCATTGTGGTCCTGGGGTTAGGCAGTTATTATACTGCATTGTGGTCCTGGGGTTAGGCAGTTATTATACTGCATTGTGGTCCTGGGGTTAGGCAGTTATTATACTGCATTGTGGTCCTGGGGTTAGGCAGTTATTATACTGCATTGTGGTCCTGGGGTTAGGCAGTTATTATACTGCATTGTGGTCCTGGGGTTAGGCAGTTATTATACTGCATTGTGGTCCTGGGGTTAGGCAGTTATTATACTGCATTGTGGTCCTGGGGTTAGGCAGTTATTATACTGCATTGTGGTCCTGGGGTTAGGCAGTTATTATACTGCATTGTGGTCCTGGGGTTAGGCAGTTATTATACTGCATTGTGGTCCTGGGGTTAGGCAGTTATTATACTGCATTGTGGTCCTGGGGTTAGGCAGTTATTATACTGCATTGTGGTCCTGGGGTTAGGCAGTTATTATACTGCATTGTGGTCCTGGGTTAGGCAGTTATTATACTGCATTGTGGTCCTGGGGTTAGGCAGTTATTATACTGCATTGTGGTCCTGGGGTTAGGCAGTTATTATACTGCATTGTGGTCCTGGGGTTAGGCAGTTATTATACTGCATTGTGGTCCTGGGGTTAGGCAGTTATTATACTGCATTGTGGTCCTGGGGTTAGGCAGTTATTATACTGCATTGTGGTCCTGGGGTTAGGCAGTTATTATACTGCATTGTGGTCCTGGGGTTAGGCTCCTGTATTCTGTCCCATCTGTAATGAGATGAATGACAATAAACACAGCTGTGCGATATTTGTATGCCACACGCCATGCGCTGTGCCATTGACTGTGACCGCTCGCCACACGCCATGCGCCGGCCGGAGAATAGAGCCCTGGGGAGACTGTGGGACATTCACCAGAGCTAAAGGTAGACAGGTGGGCAGCATTAAACCAGCGCAGTGTCCGAATCACAGCCTAATCTACTGCTTCCTGTTTACTGTGTACTAGCATACAATACTGCTTATTGCATACCTGTTTAGTGACATGCAGTATACAAAACAATATCCTCCATACTATTATCAGCAAAAACCCAGAAATAAGTAAATCATCTGGGGATATTAAGAACACTCAATTTTCAGAATTGTCACATACTTAACAGCTTTTTTAAAAAACTATACTCAACTGGCATACTCAAAAGTAGGCAATTGCGCAGATTCGGACACTGCCCCCGTCTAAAACAGCGCCCTTGTGGCACATTGGACGAGAAAGTTGTTAAATAGGCGAAATGTTCTCTAAATGTATTGTACTTAAAACTGCCGGGTGATATAGCCTACTTATTTCCAGGTTTTTCGCTGATAATAGTATAGAGGATATTTTTTGAATGTTGTGTACTAAACAGTATGCAGAAAACAGTAGTCTACACAGTACACGGTAGGCTAGCACACAGTACACAGTAGATAGGGCTCTGATTCGAACACAGCCTTAAGCTACTCATGACCTAATGTTTCTCCATCCTGTTCATGCCCCCAAACCATGTATAGCAATGTATAGCAATATGACAACAATGTTTTCTTAAATTTAGCATTCTTTAATTAAAGTTCTGTTACTGTTCATGTGTATGGTCAAATGTTATGCAGCCTTAATACTGTCTGTGTACATGTTTCTCATGATGGCAGTTTGTTTGTCAAGCATACAAATAGAATAAAATAAAGTCAATAACCGTGCCGCGCTCCGCCCTTGGCATGCCAGGCCCAGTTTTCCCAACCTGCGTATAATTTCACTTTCACTTCGGGTACATCAGGATGGATGTGTAGCTACACTGATCCAAAGTCCAGTCTGTAGCCTAGGCGAACGATGGCAGACAAACACTCCAGAATCACGGCGTTATTTTTTGTCTTGGCATACTTCAAATTTGGTAAGAACTATAACTGATTTTGGTCATTATTTCAGTTTTTCACAAGTTACATGTTTAACAATCTTTACAAAATGTCAAACTAAACTACATTATGCCTCACTTGAATCACAGCATTGTCTGTAGGCTATGCTGTTACTGCACCTACAGCAGCCTATAATCAGTGATTTCTACCTCAGAAAGAGCCGATTGTCGCAGATAGTTGGACTGCGTTGAACGAGCAGACCGGTTTTGTGTCGAGGGATTCACCGAATTTTTCACATTACCCTGGAACTTTCTAGCTGTGAATTCGTTTTTTTATTTTTTAAATAGGCATATTCTGGTGTAGGCTACTCAACGAGTGGGCGTATGTTCAGAGAGACTTAAGACTGCGTGGAACAGAAAACTGCTCCGTGAGTTAATAATTTGTCAAGTCATAGATAAACCGGACAGATTATATTTGTATTTGAGGCAACATGTACGGGTGAATGTGGAAGACTAAAATGGAATTTATATTTAACCGTTAAAGTAATATATATTAGGTTTAAAATGACAATTGTAGACAGGAGGGATATACAAAGACAAGTAATAGGCTATCGGTTCAAGGTCATCATAAGCTTATCATTGGAAATATGGAGTGTGCTGTTTGCAAATATTTAAGTGACACAACTGAATTTATATGTGCCTGGATTTTTTGAGAATTGCATCTTTACTGTAGCACAACATTTAAAGAAGACATGTTTTAGCTTCGCTGGCTAACCCCCTCACGGTGAAGCCTAACGTAGTTGTCTAGTCCAGGGGTTTTCAAAGTGGGGGCCGCGGCCCCACGGGGGGGCGCCAGGGGGGCCAATTGGAAGGGAGAGGAAAATGGAAAGAAAAAAAAATTATAATAATAATAATAAAATAAAATTCAATTCAATTCATAAGATTATTGTGCCGGTTTAAAATAAAATATAAATTGTTATAAATCCTTTCATATCAAAATTCGGTCTTTGCCATGCCCTTCTTTCAATTGCAGCCAATGATTAACCGTCTGCCTGTCAGTCAAAGCGTTACGTTGAGCTGCTAACGGCCCGATTATGGAATCAAAATAGGGTCAAAAGTATTGTGTTGTGTATTAAGAAGCTGTATGTTTGATTTTTTTATATTTGCCAGTGTAATTTAAAAGTTTTTTTTTAAAGCCATTTCGCAATAGGGGGGCCCCAGCCAGAGGCTACTTGGGGGTCCTTGGCATGGAAAAGTTTGGGAACCCCTGGTCTAGTCCAATAGTCCTAAATCCCTCTTTTATTTTTACGGTCAGAAAATAAAATAAAACTCCAGTGCCGTTCTTTGACTGTCGTTGATTTGTTCTTAGCGTCCCTCTCAATCCCAACCTCGTTAGCTCGTTAGCTCAAAACCAGCTATGAAGTGAAAGCACTCTGTAGCGCACGTTAGACGAAATCAAACGAAGAGCACCGCTTGTGCACATCACAATTGCATAATTTGTCTTGTGTTTAACAGCACGCATAATTCATGCTACTTCCGCCTCGATTTGTTGACCGAAGTTTAGTATTGCATTTTTTCCATACTTACGGTGTTTTAATCAAACTCGTATACCATTTGTGATGTTAATTCAACTTTTCTTTTACTAAAGAATCACAATTTACTTGTATCTTCTGATAGGGTAGCAAAGATCGATAGATAACTGCATGACGCTATCGGTAGGATATTTTGACGAGGTAGGACAAATCGACAGAACACCAGCGAGGGAGGGGGTGTTAGACATTTATTTATTTTTAGACTCTGTGCTATACAGAACACACACATGCACGCAAAATAAATACATAAATATAAATACAAAATTGACTGCTGTGCATGCATAACTGCTTAAACAGAACAAGTTACATATACAAAAATTATACATAATTTTTTTTTACAATACACAAAATAAATCCAAAAAAATAGATGTGCTGACCATGCACACTGAACATGTGTATGTATGTAATGTGCTGAGCATGCACACTGAACATGTGTATGTATGTAATGTGCTGACCATGCACACTGAACATGTGTATGTATGTAATGTGCTGACCATGCACACTGAACATGTGTATGTATGTAATGTGCTGACCATGCACACTGAACATGTGTATGTATGTAATGTGCTGACCATGCACACTGAACATGTGTATGTATGTATTGTGCTGACCATGCACACTGAACATGTGTATGTATGTAATGTGCTGACCATGCACACTGAACATGTGTATGTATGTAAGTGAGCCACGTTTAACCCTCTGCTTGTGCGTCCTGCATATTCTTCAAAACATCCCTATAAGAATAACACAATGACATTTAAAATAGCCTATACGGTATATTACAAAAATTTAATATAAAATAGCAGCAATTCACGTTGTAATAGTGGCCGCATCACTACGTTTTTGTTTATTTGTTGTTTTTTTTAAAGTAAAAAAAAGATATAGCCTATAAATACACGTGTACAGTATGAATACAGGTGCGGTTACTTTAATTGGTCTTTGTGGATGATTTATAATGTATTCATTCTCATTCACGATCATATTATGTGAAAATAAATAACGTTCTACTCACCGTGTTCCGTATTGTAATGCCAGCCAGAGTATTTTTTGTCCGTATACCACTCGGGATTTCAGCCAGTCACTCGGTGTTCAGAGGTTTGCGCGATAGGAAGCGGTGGAGGGGGGAGGAAGATGGGGAAGTTGGTCTGCCTGTTCGTGGCTGGAAGAAGCCTGATAATTTTGGCTGATTCTTATCTGCCATCTCTCCTTACAATGCGAGAGAAATTAACTCATTTGAAAAGTTGAATTTGCCTAATGTAGCCTAATAGCCGCTAGTCTTCTGATAAATGTCGAGAAACACGTGCAAAAGTCATGGTTTCGCAATAGCGTGAGAAAACAATTATCTTACTAACTAGCGAAATGTTAGACATGTTATGCTGGCATTTAGTTAAGATGAATAATTCACTCTCACCTCGATGTTGGGCCCATTTGACAACGATTGAATGACAACCTGCGCAGCGTTATTTTCAGGAGGTTATGAAACAAATAGGGGCACCAGTCATTTGGGTAGGTAATGCACACAACCCTCTATGGGGTACTAGAATGAAAGATAGTAATGGGAGCACTGTGGAAGATTTTATGGACAGACATGGGTTAGTATGTGTGAACGATGGAAGACCAGCTAGGTTCATGAGCAGGTTGATGTATAGATTTAGCTCTAGCATCCAGTGAGTTAGCAAGGGTGGGAGAATGGGATGTTATGGATCGGTACACAACGGCCAGTGATCACTTTCCAATACTTTTAAGATTTGGGAAATCCTTGATGACTAAGGAGCAGAAAAGACCAAGCTTTGATTACAGCGGCAAACGGATAAAGTCTCTGACACTTGCGATGACATTCTTGAGCGTGTAAATGGGGAGGGAACTATAGATGAGTGGAATAACAGCTAATGTGCAATGATATTGTGTAATGGGGAGGGAACTATAGATGAGTGGAATAACAGCTAATGTGCAATGATATTGTGTAATGGGGAGGGAACTATAGATGAGTGGAATAACAGCTAATGTGCAATGATATTGTGTAATGGGGAGGGAACTATAGATGAGTGGAATAACAGCTAATGTGCAATGATATTGTGTAATGGGGAGGGAACTATAGATGAGTGGAATAACAGCTAATGTGCAATGATATTGTGTAATGCATACAAATGCGTCCCTATAAAGAAAAACCCTAAAATGAAAAGAAGTGTCCCATGGTGGAATAAAGCGTGTGATGGAGCACTCAGAGATAGGAATCGTGCGTACAGAGCATTGAGAAAGAGCCCGATGGAGAATAAAGCAAGAGAATATAAAAGTTAGAGAGCTAAAAAAAAGTGATTAAAAAAGAGTGTTGGAGAAGATCCTGTGGAAGATTAGGCGTAGAGGCATCTATTGGAGAAATATGGGCAGCAGTTCACCGAATGTCAGGGGCTTTAAGGGAAAGGGGAATGCCAGTATTAGAGGAAGAGGGGGTGGTTGCTAAAAGTGATATAGAGAAAGCAAAACTGAAAATAAGTTTAAGGCTATTCATAGTGGAACAGATACTGGTGAGGAAGGTATAAATAAGTTTAAGGCTGTTCATAGTGGAACAGATACTGGTGAGGAAGGTATAAATAGGTTTAAGGCTGTTCATAGTGGAACAGATACTGGTGAGGAAGGTATAAATAAGTTTAAGGCTGTTCATAGTGGAACAGATACTGGTGAGGAAGGTATAAATAAGTTTAAGGTTGTTCATAGTGGAACAGATACTGGTGAGGAGGGTATAAATAAGTTTAAGGCTGCTCATAGTGGAACAGATACTGGTGAGGAAGGTATAAATAAGTTTAAGGCTGTTCATAGTGGAACAGATACTGGTGAGGAAGGTATAAATACGTTTAAGGCTGTTCATAGTGGAACAGATACTGGTGAGGAAGGTATAAATAAGTTTAAGGCTGTTCATAGTGGAACAGATACTGGTGAGGAAGGTATAAATAAGTTTAAGGCTGTTCATAGTGGAACAGATACTGGTGAGGAAGGTATAAATAAGTTTAAGGCTGTTCATAGTGGAACAGATACTGGTGAGGAAGGTATAAATAAGTTTAAGGCTGTTCATAGTGGAACAGATACTGGTGAGGAAGGTATAAATAAGTTTAAGGTTGTTCATAGTGGAACAGATACTGGTGAGGAAGGTATAAATAAGTTTAAGGCTGTTCATAGTGGAACAGATACTGGTGAGGAAGGTATAAATAAGTTTAAGGCTGTTCATAGTGGAGCAGATACTGGTGAGGAAGGTATAAATAAGTTTAAGGCTGTTCATAGTGGAACAGATACTGGTGAGGAAGGTATAAATAAGTTTAAGGCTGTTCATAGTGGAACAGATACTGGTGAGGAAGGTATAAATAAGTTTAAGGCTGTTCATAGTGGAACAGATACTGGTGAGGAAGGTATAAATAAGTTTAAGGCTGTTCATAGTGGAACAGATACTGGTGAGGAAGGTATAAATAAGTTTAAGGCTGTTCATAGTGGAACAGATACTGGTGAGGAAGGTATAAATAAGTTTAAGGCTGTTCATAGTGGAACAGATACTGGTGAGGAAGGTATAAATAAGTTTAAGGCTGTTCATAGTGGAACAGATACTGGTGAGGAAGGTATAAATAAGTTTAAGGCTGTTCATAGTGGAACAGATACTGGTGAGGAAGGTATAAATAAGTTTAAGGCTGTTCATAGTGGAACAGATACTGGTGAGGAAGGTATAAATAAGTTTAAGGCTGTTCATAGTGAAACAGATACTGGTGAGGAAGGTATACATAAGTTTAAGGCTGTTCATAGTGGAACAGATACTGGTGAGGAAGGTATAAATAAGTTTAAGGCTGTTCATAGTGGAACAGATACTGGTGAGGAAGGTATAAATAAGTTTAAGGCTGTTCATAGTGGAACAGATACTGGTGAGGAAGGTATAAATAAGTTTAAGGCTGTTCATAGTGGAACAGATACTGGTGAGGAAGGTATAAATAAGTTTAAGGCTGTTCATAGTGGAACAGATACTGGTGAGGAAGGTATAAATAAGTTTAAGGCTGTTCATAGTGGAACAGATACTGGTGAGGAAGGTATAAATAAGTTTAAGGCTGTTCATAGTGGAACAGATACTGGTGAGGAAGGTATAAATAAGTTTAAGGCTGTTCATAGTGGAACAGATACTGGTGAGGAAGGTATAAATAAGTTTAAGGCTGTTCATAGTGGAACAGATACTGGTGAGGAAGGTATAAATAAGTTTAAGGCTGTTCATAGTGGAACAGATACTGGTGAGGAAGGTATAAATAAGTTTAAGGCTGTTCATAGTGGAACAGATACTGGTGAGGAAGGTATAAATAAGTTTAAGGCTGTTCATAGTGGAACAGATACTGGTGAGGAAGGTATAAATAAGTTTAAGGCTGTTCATAGTGGAACAGATACTGGTGAGGAAGGTATAAATAAGTTTAAGGCTGTTCATAGTGGAACAGATACTGGTGAGGAAGGTATAAATAAGTTTAAGGATGTTCATAGTGGAACAGATACTGGTGAGGAAGGTATAAATAAGTTTAAGGCTGTTCATAGTGGAACAGATACTGGTGAGGAAGGTATAAATAAGTTTAAGGCTGTTCATAGTGGGACAGATACTGGTGAGGAAGGTATAAATAAGTTTAAGGCTGCTCATAGTGGGACAGATACTGGTGAGGAAGGTATAAATAAGTTTAAGGCTGCTCATAGTGGGACAGATACTGGTGAGGAAGGTATAAATAAGTTTAAGGCTGTTCATAGTGGAACAGATACTGGTGAGGAAGGTATAAATAAGTTTAAGGCTGTTCATAGTGGAACAGATACTGGTGAGGAAGGTATAAATAAGTTTAAGGCTGTTCATAGTGGAGCAGATACTGGTGAGGAAGGTATAAATAAGTTTAAGGCTGTTCATAGTGGAACAGATACTGGTGAGGAAGGTATAAATAAGTTTAAGGTTGTTCATAGTGGAACAGATACTGGTGAGGAAGGTATAAATAAGTTTAAGGCTGCTCATAGTGGAACAGATACTGGTGAGGAAGGTATAAATAAGTTTAAGGTTGTTCATAGTGGAACAGATACTGGTGAGGAAGGTATAAATAAGTTTAAGGCTGTTCATAGTGGACAGATACTGGTGAGGAAGGTATAAATAAGTTTAAGGCTGTTCATAGTGGAGCAGATACTGGTGAGGAAGGTATAAATAAGTTTAAGGCTGTTCATAGTGGAACAGATACTGGTGAGGAAGGTATAAATAAGTTTAAGGCTGTTCATAGTGGAACAGATACTGGTGAGGAAGGTATAAATAAGTTTAAGGCTGTTCATAGTGGAACAGATACTGGTGAGGAAGGTATAAATAAGTTTAAGGCTGTTCATAGTGGAACAGATACTGGTGAGGAAGGTATAAATAAGTTTAAGGCTGTTCAGAGTGGAACAGATACTGGTGAGGAAGGTATAAATAAGTTTAAGGCTGTTCATAGTGGAACAGATACTGGTGAGGAAGGTATAAATAAGTTTAAGGCTGTTCATAGTGGAACAGATACTGGTGAGGAAGGTATAAATAAGTTTAAGGCTGTTCATAGTGGAACAGATACTGGTGAGGAAGGTATAAATAAGTTTAAGGCTGTTCATAGTGGAACAGATACTGGTGAGGAAGGTATAAATAAGTTTAAGGCTGTTCATAGTGGAACAGATACTGGTGAGGAAGGTATAAATAAGTTTAAGGCTGTTCATAGTGGAACAGATACTGGTGAGGAAGGTATAAATAAGTTTAAGGCTGTTCATAGTGGAACAGATACTGGTGAGGAAGGTATAAATAAGTTTAAGGCTGTTCATAGTGGAACAGATACTGGTGAGGAAGGTATAAATAAGTTTAAGGCTGTTCATAGTGGAACAGATACTGGTGAGGAAGGTATAAATAAGTTTAAGGCTGTTCATAGTGGAACAGATACTGGTGAGGAAGGTATAAATAAGTTTAAGGCTGTTCATAGTGGAACAGATACTGGTGAGGAAGGTATAAATAAGTTTAAGGCTGTTCATAGTGGAACAGATACTGGTGAGGAAGGTATAAATAAGTTTAAGGCTGTTCATAGTGGAACAGATACTGGTGAGGAAGGTATAAATAAGTTTAAGGCTGTTCATAGTGGAACAGATACTGGTGAGGAAGGTATAAATAAGTTTAAGGCTGTTCATAGTGGAACAGATACTGGTGAGGAAGGTATAAATAAGTTTAAGGCTGTTCATAGTGGAACAGATACTGGTGAGGAAGGTATAAATAAGTTTAAGGCTGTTCATAGTGGAACAGATACTGGTGAGGAAGGTATAAATAAGTTTAAGGCTGTTCATAGTGGAACAGATACTGGTGAGGAAGGTATAAATAAGTTTAAGGCTGTTCATAGTGGAACAGATACTGGTGAGGAAGGTATAAATAAGTTTAAGGCTGTTCATAGTGGAACAGATACTGGTGAGGAAGGTATAAATAAGTTTAAGGCTGTTCATAGTGGAACAGATACTGGTGAGGAAGGTATAAATAAGTTTAAGGCTGTTCATAGTGGAACAGATACTGGTGAGGAAGGTATAAATAAGTTTAAGGCTGTTCATAGTGGAACAGATACTGGTGAGGAAGGTATAAATAAGTTTAAGGCTGTTCATAGTGGAACAGATACTGGTGAGGAAGGTATAAATAAGTTTAAGGCTGTTCATAGTGGAACAGATACTGGTGAGGAAGGTATAAATAAGTTTAAGGCTGTTCATAGTGGAACAGATACTGGTGAGGAAGGTATAAATAAGTTTAAGGCTGTTCATAGTGGAACAGATACTGGTGAGGAAGGTATAAATAAGTTTAAGGCTGTTCATAGTGGAACAGATACTGGTGAGGAAGGTATAAATAAGTTTAAGGCTGTTCATAGTGGAACAGATACTGGTGAGGAAGGTATAAATAAGTTTAAGGCTGTTCATAGTGGAACAGATACTGGTGAGGAAGGTATAAATAAGTTTAAGGCTGTTCATAGTGGAACAGATACTGGTGAGGAAGGTATAAGGAAAAGGAAGGAGACGCAAATCCAAACTTGAGATAAACGAAGATAACACTGGTGCTGTTCATTTGTATTTTTCATTGGAAGAACTGCACAGAGCGATAAAGAGAGGGAGATGAACAGCTCCTGGAAAGGATGGCATAGGACAGGGGTTTTCAAAGTGGGGGCCGCGGCCCAACGGGGGGCCGCCAGGGGGCGCCAGGGGGCCAATTGGAAGGGAGAGGAAAATGGAAAATGCACAAAAAAAATAAAAATAAAAATTATTTTTTATTTATTGAACAAATTAATTTCAATTCAATTCATAAGATTACTGTGCCGGTTTAAAATAAGATATAAATTGTTATAAATCCTTTCATATCGAAATTAGGTCTTTGCCATGCCCTTCTTTCAATCGCAGCCAAAAACTAACCGTCTGCCTGTCAGTCAAAGCCTTACGTTGAGCTGCTTACGGCCCGATTATGGAATCAAAATAGGGTCAAAAGTATTGTGTTGTGTATTAAGAAGCTGTATGTTAGATTTTTATTTATTTGCCAGTGTAATTTAAAAGTTTTTTTTTAAAAAAAGCCATTTCGCAATAGGGGGGCCCCAGCCAGAGGCTACGACTATTTGGGGGTCCTTGGCATGGAAAAGTTTGGGAACCCCTGGCATAGGATGTGAGATTTTTAATAGATTAAGCGAACCAGTGTGACAAGAAATTCTGGCTCTTATAAATAATATATGGAAGGAAGGAACTCTGCCCACAGCCTGGAAACAAGCAGTGTTGGTCCCAATTTTAAAACCGGGGAAAGATGCCACACAGCCAGGGTCATAAAGGCCTATTGCACTGACAGCAGTAATGTGTAAAATAATGGAAAGAATGGTCACAGATAGATTAGTCTATAAACTGGAGAGGGAGGGTTGGTTTGCTCCAATGCAGAGTGGGTTTCACAGAGAGAGGAACACTATGGGCTCTGTGATATCCCTGGACTCTGTGATATCCCTGGACTCTGAGATAAAGAAAGCCATGATAACCACTGCAGAGTGGGTTTCACAGAGAGAGGAACACTATGGGCTCTGTGATATCCCTGGACTCTGAGATAAAGAAAGCCATGACAACCACTGCAGAGTGGGTTTCACAGAGAGAGGAACACTATGGGCTCTGTGATATCCCTGGACTCTGAGATAAAGAAAGCCATGACAAATAAAGAGGGAGTAGTAGCGATGTTTATTGACATTGAGAAGGCATACGACATGTTATGGAAGGAGGGGCTCATTATAAAGCTATATGAAGCAGGAATAAGAGGACGCATACTGAATTGCACTCAAAACTTTTTGAAGAACAGGGTAATACAGGTTAGGGTAGGAACACCACAGGGAAGTGTCATTAGCCCGGTGCTATTTAACGTCATGATTAATGACATTTTCTAAGATATTGGGACTGGTTTTGGTCTATCCTTGTTTGCGGAGGATGGAGCAATATGGAAAAGAGGCAGAAATATAAAACACACAACTGAAAGAATGCAGGAAGCTCTAAATAAAATAGTTGATTGGGGAGGCAAGTGGGGATTCAAGATATCAGTAGAAGAAACTAAGTATCATATTTAGTAATAAGAAAACTGAATGTCAGGGTTTATTTATTATGGACAAGCAATTGAGAGGGTAAATAAGTTAAATTCTTGGGAGTACACTTTGATGAAAGGTTAACATGGAAAAACATACAGACAGCATTGTGTCTAAATATGATAAAGTAATAAATGTAATGCAGTCCCTCTGAGGAAGTACATGGGGTGCTGGGCAGGAAGTACATGGGGTGCTGGGCAGGAAGTACATGGGGTGCTGGGCAGGAAGTACATGGGGTGCTGGGCAGGATACACAATTAATGATCTACAGAGCAATGATAAGATCGAGACTAGACTACGGGTGTTTGTGTTATGGAACAGCGCCAAAAGACAGCGCTTAAGATCAAGACTAGACTACGGGTGTTTGTGTTATGGAACAGCGCCCAAAACAGCGCTTAAGATCGAGACTAGACTACGGGTGTTTGTGTTATGGAACAGCGCCCAAGACAGCGCTTAAGATCGAGACTAGACTACGGGTGTTTGTGTTATGGAACAGCGCCCAAGACAGCGCTTAAGATCAAGACTAGACTACGGGTGTTTGTGTTATGGAACAGCGCCCAAAACAGCGCTTAAGATCGAGACTAGACTACGGGTGTTTGTGTTATGGAACAGCGCCCAAAACAGCGCTTAAGATCGAGACTAGACTATGGGTGTTTGTGTTATGGAACAGCGCCCAAAACAGCGCTTAAGATCGAGACTAGACTACGGGTGTTTGTGTTATGGAACAGCGCCCAAAACAGCGCTTAAGATCGAGACTAGACTATGGGTGTTTGTGTTATGGAACAGCGCCCAAAACAGCGCTTAAGATCGAGACTAGACTACGGGTGTTTGTGTTATGGAACAGCGCCCAAAACAGCGCTTAAGAGATTGGATGTAGAGCAAGCAAAGGCACTGAGAATATGTTGTGGCCCCACTCCATATCACCCCAATTCCAGCATTACTGGTAGAAATGGGAGAAACTCCACTGGGAATTCAGCGATAAAAACTGGCAATGCAATACATAAGTAAACTAAGGGGATGCAATACATAAGTAAACTAAGGGGATGCAGTACATAAGTAAACGAAGGGGATGCAGTACATAAGTAAACGAAGGGGATGCAGTACATAAGTAAACTGAGGGGATGCAGTACATAAGTAAACTGAGGGGATGCAGTACATAAGTAAACGAAGGGGATGCAGTACATAAGTAAACTCAGGGTATGCAGTACATAAGTAAACTCAGGGTATGCAGTACATAAGTAAACTGAGGGGATGCAGTACATAAGTAAACTGAGGGGATGCAGTACATAAGTAAACGAAGGGGATGCAGTACATAAGTAAACGAAGGGGATACAGTACATAAGTAAACTGAGGGGATGCAGTACATAAGTAAACTGAGGGGATGCAGTACATAAGTAAACTGAGGGGATGCAGTACATAAGTAAACTGAGGGGATGCAGTACATAAGTAAACTCAGGGGATGCAGTACATAAGTAAACTCAGGGTATGCAGTACATAAGTACACTGAGGGGATGCAGTACATAAGTAAACTCAGGTATGCAGTACATAAGTAAACTCAGGGTATGCAGTACATAAGTAAACTCAGGGTATGCAGTACATAAGTAAACTCAGGGGATGCAGTACATAAGTAAACTGAGGGGATGCAGTACATAAGTAAACTGAGGGGATGCAGTACATAAGTAAACTCAGGGTATGCAGTACATAAGTAAACTCAGGGGATGCAGTACATAAGTAAACTGAGGGGATGC
Organism: Ilyophis sp. 1 JC-2022; assembly: GCA_022702515.1. Lineage (NCBI taxonomy): Eukaryota > Metazoa > Chordata > Actinopteri > Anguilliformes > Synaphobranchidae > Ilyophis > Ilyophis sp. 1 JC-2022. The sequence continues at coordinate 42,047 of JAKUDI010001328.1, forward strand.
AGTACATAAGTAAACTCAGGGGATGCAGTACATAAGTAAACTGAGGGGATGCAATACATAAGTAAACTCAGGGTATGCAGTACATAAGTAAACTGAGGGGATGCAGTACATAAGTAAACGAAGGGGATGCAGTACATAAGTAAACTAAGGGGATGCAATACATAAGTAAACTAAGGGGATGCAATACATAAGTAAACTAAGGGGATGCAGTACATAAGTAAACTGAGGGGATGCAGTACATAAGTAAACGAAGGGGATGCAGTACATAAGTAAACAAAGGGGATGCAGTACATAAGTAAACGAAGGGGATGCAGTACATAAGTAAACTCAGGGTATGCAGTACATAAGTAAACTGAGGGATGCAGTACATAAGTAAACTGAGGGGATGCAGTACATAAGTAAACTAAGGGGATGCAGTACATAAGTAAACTCAGGGTATGCAGTACATAAGTAAACTGAGGGGATGCAGTACATAAGTAAACGGAGGGGATGCAGTACATAAGTAAACTCAGGGTATGCAGTACATAAGTAAACTGAGGGGATGCAGTACATAAGTAACTAAGTACATAAGTAAACTCAGGGTATGCAGTACATAAGTAAACTCAGGGTATGCAGTACATAAGTAAACTCAGGGTATGCAGTACATAAGTAAACTCAGGGTATGCAGTACATAAGTAATCTCAGGGTATGCAGTACATACGTAAACTGAGGGGATGCAGTACATAAGTAACATAAGTACTAAGTAAAACTGAGGGGATGCAGTACATAAGTAAAATCAGGTATGCAGTACATAAGTAACTCAGGGATGCCAGTACATAAGTAAACTAGGGTATGCAGTACATAAGTAAACTCAGGATGCAGTACATAAGTAAACTCAGGGTATGCAGTACATAAGTAAACTCAGGTAATGCAGTACATAAGTAAACTCAGGGTATGCAGTACATAAGTAAACTGAGGGGTACAGTAAGTAAACTCGGGTATGCAGTAAGTAAACTCAGGGGTATGCAGTACATAAAGTAAACTGAAACGGAGGGATGCAGTACATAAGTAAACTAAGGGGAGGGGATTGCAGTACATAAGTAAACAGGGGATGCAGTACATAAGTAAACGAAGGGGATGCAGTACATAAGTAAACTCAGGGATGCATACAGTACAAACTGAGGAAAGTACTTAACGTAAACTAAGGGTATGCAGTACATAAGTAAACGTCAGGGTATGCAGTACATAATAAACTGAGGGATGCAGTACATAGAGTAAACTAAGGTATTCAGGACATAAGTAAACTGAGGGATGCAGTACATAAGTAAACTCAGGTATGCAGTACATAAGTAAAATGAAATACATAAGTAAACGATTGCAGTACATAGTTCAGATGCACACATAAGTAAACTTTTCATAAGTAAACTATGCATAAAAGTAAAAGTGATGCAGTACATAAGTCAACAGTACATAAGTAAACTAATGCAGTAAAAACTAATGCAGTACATATAAAAAAAACGCAAGTAAGTAAAACTGGCAGATGAAACATGATGATAACATACAATAAACGATGGTAGTTCAGTAAACGCATGCAGTACATATAAATAATGCAGTACATAAGTAAACGCGATGCAGTACATAAGTATGTCAGAGAATAACAACAACATATAAAACTAAACGAAGGGCAGTACAGTAAAGTAAAAACAGTTAAGTACATAAATAAATCACATAGTATTCTAAAATAACTAAAAACATAGTAAGTACATTTAACTATGTGAATTAAGTAACACTGGGATGCAGTACATTTTTGGATGCAGTACATAAGTAAAGAATGTACAATAGGAGGTAGTTCAAAACATAGTAAACTCATTGTAAGTACATATTATAACTTATGAAAAGTAAAACTAGGCTCTGCATTTCAGATGTACATTTTAGAAACAGTATAAAATAAATGCAGTACTAAACTACAAGAACAGCTTACTAATTGTCTTAACTAAAGGATGTACATAGTAACTCTCTGTGGGAGTACATAAGTAAACAGCAGTACATAAGTAAATTCTTGCAGTACTTTATTTACAGTACATAATGTATAAGTAAATCTTAAGATGCAGTACATAAGTAAAAAAGTATACAGTTAAGTAATTTACATGCAGTACATTAAAAAAACTAAAGTAATAATACTTTGTTTATAAAGCATTCTTTAATAAAACCAAACAGTTAAGTAAACACAGTCTTACATTAAACGAAGAGTATAATAGGAATGCATATGTAAGTAAACTATAATTACATATGCTGAGAAAAATAGTAAACAAGTCTGAATTCATTAACAAAACATGCAGTACATAAAAAAAACGACAGTAAACTGAGTACTATAAACAATGATAGTACATAAGTAAACTGTATGCAGTACATTAAATACTTAAGAAAACATAGTAATTTACTTTAATGCAGAAACATAGTAAACAAACGATGCAGTACATAAACTAACGAAAGCATAGTAAAATTGGATGCAGTATAAGTATAACAGTATTTATTAAATCTAAATTGCAGTAATAAGTAAACTAAAGGATGCAGTACATAAGTATCACATATTCAATCACTAAGAGGACCATTACATAAGTAAACAGATGCATACATAAAAATGCAGTACAAGTAAATGTGCAGTACATACAACTAAGATTAAAAGTAACTTTATAAACTGAGACAGTACATTAAGGATCAGTAATAAAAAACTACATGCAGTACATATTTATTTAACAGAAGTACATCTTTATATATAAGATTACATTTTCAGATGCACATAAGTAAACTAAGAAATACATAATGTGCAGTAAAAAACTAATGCATAAGTAAAACAAAATGAACATAAGTAAACTGAGGATGTACATAAGTAAAGATGCAGTTTAAGTTAAAGAAAATAAATGCAGTACATAAGTAAAAGGTAAAATAAAAACCAGTTCATAAGTAAACTAAATCATACAGTAAATTATGCTCATAAGTAAACAAGCAACATAAGTAAAACATTTTAAAATTACATTAAACAGCATTTAAAAGGATGCAGTTTTAAACAAGATGATTAAACATCTTATTAAAATAAGTACATTAATACTTTTGCTTTACATGTAAACGAAGGTGCTGCATAATTAAATAAAACAAATACAAGTAAACTGTATAAACTACATATTAATAATTATCTATTTCTATCATAGAATGTACATCTAAACTTTAAGATTACAAAGAACTTACATTACTGTTATATCATAGTTAACGTAATGCACAACTTCAAGGGTGTAACTCATGCAGTATCTAAGACTTTTACTGAGATGTTAAGTAAACGAGGATGCTATGGATTAACATTGTGTAAATGCATTACGTAATGCAGTAACATAAGTAAAACTCATAGTAAATTTCAATGCAGTTTCTAAAAACTTATGATGAAAGTATATTATGTAAATTTTAAGAGAACAAACACAGAATGCTCAATGATGACATAATTAATAAAAGTCAGTACATATCACTATTCTAAATAACATACAAAATAAAACATAAGTTATAACATAACATAATTATGGAACTACATCTGTAATTTTTTTATGATGCAGTAAAGTATAACAAAATTCACAGGAGTACATCATATCTAATAAGAAGTACATAAACTGTGGGTATGTAAAACAGGCAAAAATAAGCCATAAGTCTGTTTGAGGATTTAACACTTGTAACGAAATGAAAATACAAAAAACATTGTGCAGTCCTCTACATACTAATTTGAATTACTTTATACACCAGTAAACAAACTCTTGGTAAAATACATAACTCCCAAATAATACTAATTAAAATTATTTAAATTAATAAATAAACCACATACAGTTAATACGAAGGGAACAAAGTAAACAGATGCATTTTAGTAAGTAAAACTATTGAGTCAAAGTATATATATTATATGGTTTGCTTTCTTTTAAAAGGTGATTATTATGCATACCATACCTTTTTCATAATAGCTAAACCATGTACAGAGTTTAACACCAAGTTGAAGGCATCATGAATATTTATAAATATAGAAGTCTATAACATATAACTATCAAACATAAGTTAAACTAATGTGTAAAAAGCTCTGAACAGTCAAATCTTTAACAGGAATTAACCAAATGGGTTTATAAAAGGGTTTATATGTTACAATAGATAGCAGTTTCAGCAGTAAAAAAAATCATTCTTAGGGGTGCAAATTAAAGCTTTTACATTTATTAAATAGCTTTTTGGTAAAAAAAGACCTTTATTTGATGAGCGTAGAACAATCAGAAATCAATAATTGAGTAAGTAAAAATGTACTCTGGGGTGATACACAATGCACTTAGAAGTAAAAGCTATTGTAAAAACATTAACTGAGGGGATGCAGTACATAAGTAAACTAAGGGGGTAAACTCAGGGTACATAAGTAAACTCATAAGTAAACTAAGTAGGGGATGCAGTACATAAGTAAACTCAGGGTATGCAGTACCATAAGTAAACTCAGGGTAAGTAAACTCAGGGTATGCAGTACATAAGTAAACTGAGGGGATGCAGTACATAAGTAAACTCAGGGAATGCAGTACATAAGTACTCAGTACATAAGTAAACTCAGGGTATGCAGTACATAAGTAAACTCAGGTACAAAATGCAAGTTTTTTCGACAATTTAGACCTATGCGACATTTTGTTTTGGCCACATGCATAGCAATTGAAAAATGCAAAATCTGCCTTTATAAATAATGTTGCCAAGGGGCCAACATCGTCGTACCCAGTGGTTTTTTGCCCCCAGAAAATCTTTCATTGGGGGGCCAGATGGGGCCACTTTTAATTCTTGGTGGTGGACACCAAAAACATAAAGCCATACTGAGATTTCAGGAATTCTATTATGTTGTTGTCAGTATATTTGCTAGTGGAAACACTTATGTCAATATGAGAGTTAAGGAGGGGATGCAGTACATAAGTAAACTCAGGGTATGCAGTACATAAGTAAACTGAGGGGATGCAGTACATACAGTTAACATTTTGAGTTCCACAACAAATCCTGTTATCAATTGGTTATGTGTCTGTATATCATAGGGCGATTCATCTGTTTCTTCAATAGCTAGTTAGTAGTGTCCTTTTCCTAAAAAGACAAACTATACAGTACATAAGTAAACTGAGGGGATGCAGTACATAAGTAAACTCAGGGTATGCAGTACATAAGTAAACTGAGGGGATGCAGTACATAAGTAAACTCAGGGTATGCAGTACATAAGTAAACTGAGGGGATGCGTACATAAGTAAACGAGGGTATGCAGTTACATAAGTAAATGAGGGGATGCAGTACATAAGTAACGAAGGGATGCAGTAATAAGTAACGAGGGTAGCAGTAATAAGTAAATGAGGGGATGCAGTAATAGTAAAGAAGGGGATGAGTACATAAGTAAACGAAGGGTATGCAGTACATAAGTAAACTGAGGGGAGGCCAGTAATAAGTAAACGAGGTGCGAGTCATAAGTAAACTAAGGGGGACCACCAAGGGGAGAACCAGTAAACTTGGTTCTGGAAAATGCATGGAATGGGGCGGAGCAAAGTGAAAAAGGAGTGTTTCATTTTCAAGAAAAAAATGGTCTGCAATTAGAGTATAGCCTTTTTCTTTTATTTATTTATTTTTTCAAAAGAGGGCATTTCCTGTATAATTGCGACTTGTGGCGAACGTGCCGCCGTGGTGATTTAGAAGGGGACAAAGTGATCTCATAAACTAATTTATGTTCTGTAGCAAAATCAAACCCAAAAGTTGATCTTTGAAATTCTTTATCACATGTTATAATTGGGTGAAAAGTATTTCTGATTGCACAGAATGTGTAAATAGAAAACTTCCTGATCTTCACCCCTCACTCTTACTCAGAATAATATCAGTCAATCATCTCCTTCACTTATTTGCAGGTGATTTTCACAAAAAAATCTGAAATGGTTGTCCTTTCTATGGGAACTTTCACACTACAGCAAAATGTTGAGGTCTCCCGGAGGGACATTCTGTGGAAATGTGACGGTAATAAGGTGGTTGAATTTGACCAGTAAGACGGTCCGTGCCTACGGGAAGTTTAAAGGAAGGCCAATCCTGGATGTACAACAGGAGGCCCTTCCATCACACATCTCAGAGAGTCAGACAGTGGGGAGATCCAAGGGTGTGCTGCAGTCATGGAGAGCTGGTGTACATTCTCAGATGGTCAAAGTTGTTTGGTGAGTTTTGCTTCTAAAGAATAACACAACACCAGTTTACAGAATGAACCAACCCATGCTCCTACGATAACCAACCTAGCTTTACCAAAATAACCTAACCCAGCTTTCTAAAGAATGACCAACCTAGATTCTGCTGAAATGGGACCCAACCCTATTTTCTGCTGAATGACCCAACCTAGATTCTGCAGATGACCAACCCTGCTTTTCTACAGAATGACGAGTCAGCCTTTCTACAGAATGACCCAACCCAGCTTCTACAAAATGACCCAACCCAGCTCCTACAGCATAACCCAACCTGCTTCTACAGAATGACGAGCCAAGCTTCTACAGTATGACCAACTCCAGCTTCTACAAATAATGGAACCCTGTTCTACGAATGACCCAACCCCAAGCTTTACAGAATAACCCAACCCAGCTTCTAAAGAATGCCCACCCAGCTTCTACGGAATAACCCAAAACAGCTTCTACAGAATGACCAACCCTAGTTCTAAGAATGACCCAACCCTAGCTTCTACTGAATGATCCAATCTAGCTTCTACAGAATGACCGATCCTCAAGCTTCTACAGAATGACCCACCTTAGCTTTACAGATGACCAAACCTAGCTTTACAGAATGATCCAACCTAGCTCTACAGACTAACCAAGCACTAGCTTTACAGAATAACCAAGCACTTAGCCTTATATAGATAACAAGCCTTGCTTTACAGAATAACCAGCCCTAGCTTATACAGAATATCCCAACCCCTGCTTTACAGAATAACCAAGCACTAGTTCTAGAATAACCAGCTAAGTTCTAAGATGAACAAGCCTAGCTTCTACAGAAATAACCCTACCCTAGCTTCTACAGAATGATCCAACACTAGCTTCTACAGAATATCCAACCCTAGTTCTACAGAATATCCCAACCTAGCTTCTTACAGAATATCGCAACCCTAGCTTCTACAAAATAACCAACCTAGCTTCTACAAAAAAACCCAACCCTAGCTTCTAACAGAAATCCAACCCAGCTTCTACAGAATTATCCCAACCTAGCTTCTACAGGAATGATCCAACCCTAGCTTCTACAAATAACCAAGCACTAGCTTTTCAAAATAACCCAACCCTAGCTTCTTACAGAATATACCCAACCCAGACTTCTACACTGAATATACCCAACCCAGCTTCTAAAGATATCCAACCCTAGCTTTACAGATATCCAACCCTAGCATTCTACAGAAATCCCAACCCTAGCTTCTACAGAATATCCCACCCTAGCTTCTACAGATGATCAACCTAGCTCTACAGAAATAACAATGGCACTAGCTTTCAAAATAACCCAACCCTTGCTCTACAAAATAAACCCACCCTAGCTTCTAGAAAATAACCCAACCCTAGCTTTTACAGAATGATCAACCCTTGCTTCTACGTATAACAAAGCACTAGCTTCTACAGAATGACCCAACCCTGCTTCTACAAATAACCAACTAAGCTTCTACAAAATAACCAACCCTAGCTTCTACAGAAACTAACCCAAACCTAGCTTCTACAAAATTAACCCAACCCTAGCTTCTACAAAATAAACCAACCCTAGCTTTACAGAATAACCCAACCCTAGCTTCTACAGAATAACCCAACCCTAGCTTCTACAGAATAAACCAACCCTAGCTTCTACAAAATAACCCAACCCTAGCTTCTACAGAATATCCCAACCCTAGCTTCTACAGAATAACCCAACCCTAGCTTCTACAGAATGATCCAACCCTAGCTTCTACAGAATAACCCAACCCTAGCTTCTACAGAATAACCAACCCTAGCTTCTACAGAATAACCAACCCTAGCTTCTACAGAATAACCCAACCCTAGCTTCTACAGAATAACCCAACCCTAGCTTCTACAGAATAACCCAACCCTAGCATCTACAGAATAACCAAGCACTAGCTTCTACAGAATGACCGAGCCCCAGCTTTTTTTCCCCCATGTAGATGCTGTATATAAACCAAAAGTCACCTGCCAAGAGAACAGCACTTCAGTAACTCTGCTGTGCTCTGGAGACAACAGACCAACCACTCAGTACAGCTGGGAGGGGCCTGATATAGCGCCCCAGAAAGGGCCCGAGCTGATGATTGAGGATGCAAAGGGCTCTGATTCAGTCTACACCTGCGTGCTGAAGAACCCTGTGAGTCAGAGCAGAACAGACTTTCCTGTAAAGAGCTGCTTCCCTCAACCAGGTAAGAACCACACACCTGCTGTAGGGACTGAGCACGATTACAGCATTACACACACACACACACACACACACACCTGCTGTAGGGACTGAGCACGATTACAGCATTACACACACACACACACACACACACACACCTGCTGTAGGGACTGAACACGATTACAGCATTACACACACACACACACACACACCTGCTGTAGGGACTGAACACGATTACAGCATTACACACACACACACACACACACCTGCTGTAGGGACTGAACACGATTACAGCATTACACACACACACACACACACACACACACACACACCTGCTGTAGGGACTGAACACGATTACAGCATTACACACACACACACACACACACACACACACACCTGCTGTAGGGACTGAACATGATTACAGCATTACACACACACACACACACACACACACACACACACATGCTGTAGGGACTGAACACGATTACAGCATTACACACACACACACACACACACACACACACCTGCTGTAGGGACTGAACACGATTACAGCATTACACACACACACACACACACACACACACACACCTGCTGTAGGGACTGAACACGATTACAGCATTACACACACACACACACACACACACACACACACACACACCTGCTGTAGGGACTGAACACGATTACAGCATTACACACACACACACACACACACACACACCTGCTGTAGGGACTGAACACGATTACAGCATTACACACACACACACACACACACACACCTGCTGTAGGGACTGAACACGATTACAGCATTACACACACACACACACACACACACACCTGCTGAAGGGACTGAGCACGATTACAGCATTACACACACACACACACACACACACACATGCTGTAGGGACTGAGCACGATTACAGCATTACACACACACACACACACACCTGCTGTAGGGACTGAGCACGATTACAGCATTACACACACACACACACACACACACCTCTGCTGTAGGGACTGAACACGATTACAGCATTACACACACACACACACACACACACCTGCTGTTGTGACTGAGCTATATTAGATAATTACACACACACACACACACACACCTGCGGTAGGGACTGAGCACGATTACAGCATTACACACACACACACACACCTGCTGTAGGGACTGAGCACGATTACAGCATTACACACACACACACACACACACACACACACACCTGCGGTAGGGACTGAGCACAATTACAGCATTACACACACAAACACACACACACACACACATGCTGTCGGGACTGAGCACGATAACAGCATTACACACACACACACACACACCTGTGGTAGGGACTGAGCACGATTACAGCATTACACACACACACACACCTGCTGTAGGGACTGAGCACGATTACAGCATTACACACACACACACACACCTGCGGTAGGGAGTGAGCACGATTACAGCATTACACACACACACACACACACACACACATGCTGTAGGGACTGAGCACGATTACAGCATTACACACACACACCTGTGGTAGGGACTGAGCACGATTACAGCATTACACACACACACACACACACACACACACCTGCGGTAGGGACTGAGCACGATTACAGCATTACACACACACACACACACACACACACACACACACACCTGCTGTAGGGACTGAGCACGATTACAGCATTACACACACACACCTGCTGTAGAGACTGAGCACGATTACAGCATTACACACACACACACACACACACACACCTGTGGTAGGGACTGAGCACGATTACAGCATTACACACACACCTGCGGTAGGGACTGAGCACGATTACAGCATTACACACACACACACACACACACACATGCTGTAGGGACTGAGCACGATTACAGCATTACACACACACACACACACATGCTGTAGGGACTGAGCACGATTACAGCATTACACACACACACACACACACACACCTGCTGTGGGGACTGAGCACAATTACAGCATTACACACACACACACACATGCTGTAGGGACTGAGCACGATTACAGCATTACACACACACACACACACATGCTGTCGGGACTGAGCACGATTACAGCATTACACACACACACACACACACACACACCTGCTGTAGGGACTGAGCACGATTACAGCATTACACACACACACACACACACATGCTGTAGGGACTGAGCACGATTACAGCATTACACACACACACCTGCTGTAGGGACTGAGCACGATTACAGCATTACACACACACACACACACCTGCTGTAGGGACTGAGCATGATTACAGCATTACACACACACACACACACACACACACATGCTGTAGGGACTGAGCACGATTACAGCATGACAGACACACACACACCTGCAGTAGGGACTGAGCACGATTACAGCATTACACACACACACACACACACACACACACCTGCTGTAGGGACTGAGCACGATTACAGCATTACACACACACACACACACACACACACATGCTGTAGGGACTGAGCATGATTACAGCATTACACACACACACACACACACACACACACATGCTGTAGGGACTGAGCATGATTACAGCATTACACACACACACACACACACACCTGCTGTAGGGACTGAGCACGATTACAGCATTACACACACACACACACACACACACATGCTGTAGGGACTGAGCATGATTACAGCATTACACACACACACACACCTGCTGTAGGGACTGAGCACGATTACAGCATTACACACACACACACACACACATGCTGTAGGGACTGAGCACGATTACAGCATTACACACACACACACACACACACACACACACACCTGCTGTAGGGACTGAGCACGATTACAGCATTACACACACACACACACACACACACACACCTGCTGTAGGGACTGAACACGATTACAGCATTACACACACACACACACACACACCTGCTGTAGGGACTGAACACGATTACAGCATTACACACACACACACACACACACACCTGCTGTAGGGACTGAACATGATTACAGCATTACACACACACACACACACACACACACACACCTGCTGTAGGGACTGAACACGATTACAGCATTACACACACACACACACACACACACACACACACACACACACACACACCTGCTGTAGGGACTGAACACGATTACAGCATTACACACACACACACACACACACACACACACACATGCTGTAGGGACTGAACACGATTACAGCATTACACACACACACACACACACACACACACACCAGCTGTCGGGACTGAACACGATTACAGCATTACACACACACACACACACACACACACACACCTGCTGTAGGGACTGAACACGATTACAGCATTACACACACACACACACACACACACACACACACACACACACACCTGCTGTAGGGACTGAACACGATTACAGCATTACACACACACACACACACACACACACACCTGCTGTAGGGACTGAACACGATTACAGCATTACACACACACACACACACACACACACCTGCTGTAGGGACTGAACACGATTACAGCATTACACACACACACACACACACACACACCTGCTGAAGGGACTGAGCACGATTACAGCATTACACACACACACACACACACACACCTGCTGTAGGGACTGAGCACGATTACAGCATTACACACACACACACACACACCTGCTGTAGGGACTGAGCACGATTACAGCATTACACACACACACACACACACCTGCTGTAGGGACTGAACACGATTACAGCATTACACACACACACACACACACACACCTGCTGTAGGGACTGAGCACGATTACAGCATTACACACACACACACACACACACCTGCGGTAGGGACTGAGCACGATTACAGCATTACACACACACACACACACCTGCTGTAGGGACTGAGCACGATTACAGCATTACACACACACACACACACACACACACACACACCTGCGGTAGGGACTGAGCACAATTACAGCATTACACACACAAACACACACACACACACACATGCTGTAGGGACTGAGCACGATTACAGCATTACACACACACACACACACCTGTGGTAGGGACTGAGCACGATTACAGCATTACACACACACACACACCTGCTGTAGGGACTGAGCACGATTACAGCATTACACACACACACACACACCTGCGGTAGGGAGTGAGCACGATTACAGCATTACACACACACACACACACACACACATGCTGTAGGGACTGAGCACGATTACAGCATTACACACACACACCTGTGGTAGGGACTGAGCACGATTACAGCATTACACACACACACACACACACACACACCTGCGGTAGGGACTGAGCACGATTACAGCATTACACACACACACACACACACACACACACACACACACACACCTGCTGTAGGGACTGAGCACGATTACAGCATTACACACACACACACACACACACACACACCTGCTGTAGGGACTGAGCACGATTACAGCATTACACACACACACACACACACACACACATGCTGTAGGGACTGAGCACGATTACAGCATTACACACACACACCTGCTGTAGGGACTGAGCACGATTACAGCATTACACACACACACACACACACACCTGCTGTAGGGACTGAGCATGATTACAGCATTACACACACACACACACACACACACACATGCTGTAGGGACTGAGCACGATTACAGCATTACACACACACACACACACACCTGCAGTAGGGAGTGATCACGATTACAGCATTACACACACACACACACACACACACCTGCTGTAGGGACTGAGCACGATTACAGCATTACACACACACACACACACACACACACACATGCTGTAGGGACTGAGCATGATTACAGCATTACACACACACACACACACACCTGCTGTAGGGACTGAGCACGATTACAGCATTACACACACACACACACACACACATGCTGTAGGGACTGAGCACGATTACAGCATTACACACACACACCTGTGGTAGGGACTGAGCACGATTACAGCATTACACACACACACACACACACACACACCTGCGGTAGGGACTGAGCACGATTACAGCATTACACACACACACACACACACACACACACACACACACGCTGTAGGGACTGAGCACGATTACAGCATTACACACACACACACACACACACACACACCTGCTGTAGGGAGTGATCACTATTACAGAAATACACACACACACACACACACACATGCTGTAGGGACTGAGCACGATTACAGCATTACACACACACACCTGCTGTAGGGACTGAGCACGATTACAGCATTACACACACACACACACACACCTGCTGTAGGGACTGAGCATGATTACAGCATTACACACACACACACACACACACACACATGCTGTAGGGACTGAGCACGATTACAGCATTACACACACACACACACCTGCAGTCGGGACTGAGCACGATTACAGCATTACACACACACACACACACACACACACCTGCTGTAGGGACTGAGCACGATTACAGCATTACACACACACACACACACACACACACACACATGCTGTAGGGACTGAGCATGATTACAGCATTACACACACACACACACACACACACCTGCTGTAGGGACTGAGCCCGAGAACAGCATTACACACACACACACACACACACATGCTGTAGGGACTGAGCACGATTACAGCATTACACACACACACACACACCTGCGGTAGGGAGTGAGCACTATTACAGCATTACACACACACACACACACACACACACATGCTGTAGGGACTGAGCACGATTACAGCATTACACACACACACACACCTGCTGTAGGGACTGAGCACGATTACAGCATTACACACACACACACACACACACACACACCTGCGGTAGGGACTGAGCACGATTACAGCATTACACACACACACACACACACACACACACACACACACACCTGCTGTAGGGACTGAGCACGATTACAGCATTACACACACACACACACACACACACACACACCTGCTGTAGGGACTGAGCACGATTACAGCATTACACACACACACACACACACATGCTGTAGGGACTGAGCACGATTACAGCATTACACACACACACCTGCTGTAGGGACTGAGCACGATTACAGCATTACACACACACACACACACACCTGCTGTAGGGACTGAGCATGATTACAGCATTACACACACACACACACACACACACATGCTGTAGGGACTGAGCACGATTACAGCATTACACACACACACACACCTGCAGTAGGGACTGAGCACGATTACAGCATTACACACACACACACACACACACACACACCTGCTGTAGGGACTGAGCACGATTACAGCATTACACACACACACACACACACACACACACATGCTGTAGGGACTGAGCATGATTACAGCATTACACACACACACACACCTGCTGTAGGGACTGAGCACGATTACAGCATTACACACACACACACACACACACACATGCTGTAGGGACTGAGCACGATTACAGCATTACACACACACACCTGTGGTAGGGACTGAGCACGATTACAGCATTACACACACACACACACACACACACACACCTGCGGTAGGGACTGAGCACGATTACAGCATTACACACACACACACACACACACACACACACACACACACCTGCTGTAGGGACTGAGCACGATTACAGCATTACACACACACACACACACACACACACCTGCTGTAGGGACTGAGCACGATTACAGCATTACACACACACACACACACACATGCTGTAGGGACTGAGCACGATTACAGCATTACACACACACACCTGCTGTAGGGACTGAGCACGATTACAGCATTACACACACACACACACACACCTGCTGTAGGGACTGAGCATGATTACAGCATTACACACACACACACACACACACACACATGCTGTAGGGACTGAGCACGATTACAGCATTACACACACACACACACACACAAGCAGTCGGGACTGAGCACAGATTACAGCAGTACACACACACACACACACACACACACCTGCTGGAGGGACTGAGCACGATTACAGCATTACACACACACACACACACACACACACATGCTGTAGGGACTGAGCATGATTACAGCATTACACACACACACACACCTGCTGTAGGGACTGAGCACGATTACAGCATTACACACACACACACACACACATGCTGTAGGGACTGAGCATGATTACAGCATTACACACACACACACCTGCTGTAGGGACTGAGCACGATTACAGCATTACACACACACACACACACACACACCTGCTGTAGGGACTGAGCATGATTACAGCATTACACACACACACACATGCTGTAGGGACTGAGCACGATTACAGCATTACACACACACACACACACACACACACACACACACACACACACATGCTGTAGGGACTGAGCACGATTACAGCATTACACACACACACACACACCTGCTGTAGGGACTGAGCACGATTACAGCATTACACACACACACACACACACACACACACATGCTGTAGGGACTGAGCACGATTACAGCATTACACACACACACACACCTGCTGTAGGGACTGAGCATGATTACAGCATTACACACACACACACACACACACACACACACACACACACCTGCTGTAGGGACTGAGCACGATTACAGCATTACACACACACACACACACACACACCTGCTGTAGGGACTGAGCACGATTACAGCATTACACACACACACACACCTGCTGTAGGGACTGAGCATGATTACAGCATTACACACACACACACCTGCTGTAGGGACTGAGCACGATTACAGCATTACACACACACACACCTGCTGTAGGGACTGAGCACGATTACAGCATTACACACACACATACACATACACACACACACCTGCTGTAGGTACTGAGCACGATTACAGCATTACACACACACACACACACACACACACCTGCTGTAGGGACTGAGCATGATTACAGCATTACACACACACACACACCTGCTGTAGGGACTGAGCACGATTACAGCATTACACACACACACACACACACCTGCTGTAGGGACTGAGCACGATTACAGCATTACACACACACACCTGCTGTAGGGACTGAGCATGATTACAGCATTACACACACACACACACACACACACACACACACACCTGCTGTAGGGACTGAGCATGATTACAGCATTACACACACACACACACACATGCGATTTCAGCATTTCACACACACACACACACACACACCTGCTGTAGGGACTGAGCACGATTACAGCATTACACACACACACACATGCTGTCGGGACTGAGCACGATTACAGCATTACACACACACACACACACACACACACACACCTGCTGTAGGGACTGAGCACGATTACAGCATTACACACACACACACATGCTGTCGGGACTGAGCACGATTACAGCATTACACACACACACACACACACACACACACCTGCTGTAGGGACTGAGCACGATTACAGCATTACACACACACACACACACACACACACCAGCTGTAGGGACTGAGCAGGATTACAGCATTACACACACACACACACACACACACCTGCTGTAGGGACTGAGCACGATTACAGCATTACACACACACACACACACACATGCTGTCGGGACTGAGCACGATTACAGCATTACACACACACACACACACACACACACACACATGCTGTAGGGACTGAGCACGATTACAGCATTACACACACACACACACACACCTGCTGTAGGGACTGAGCATGATTACAGCATTACACACACACACACACACATGCTGTAGGGACTGAGCATGATTACAGCATTACACACACACACACACATGCTGTAGGGACTGAGCATGATTACAGCATTACACACACACACACACACACACACACACACCTGCCCAACTGTCTTCATCGAGGCACTCACGAGGCAGCATAGGGATGTAACAGGGTACATTCGTTACTATTGACCCCTGACTGGGGTACATTCATTACTATTGAGCCCTGACTGGGGTACATTCATTACTATTGAGCCCTGACTGGGGTACATTCGTTAATATTGAGCCCTGACTGGGGTACATTCATTACTATTGAGCCCTGACGGGGGTACATTCATTACTATTGAGCCCTGACTGGGGTACATTCATTACTATTGAGCCCTGACTGGGGTACATTCGTTACTATTGAGCCCTGACTGGGGTACATTCATTACTATTGAGCCCTGACTGGGGTACATGCATTACTATTGAGCCCTGACTGGGGTACATTCATTACTATTGAGCCCTGACTGGGGTACATTCATTACTATTGAGCCCTGACTGGGGTACATTCGTTACTATTGAGCCCTGACTGGGGTACATTCGTTACTATTGAGCCCTATGAGCCCCAGCACATTGTCAGGAGGCAGGTGTTCCTGACCTTCCCTGCAACATTAAATTATTCATTAAAATGATTAATAATAAATTTTAATTATTATAAAGTAATATGTTTCAATTGAATTGTATCTTTTTGTATTTGTATCTTTCTAACATGTTTTTTTCCCTCTTTTTTCAGAACCTGCCTCTGTCGTTATTCCTGTAGTCATCATCATCATCATCATCATCATCATCAGCAGCATTGTGGGATTGCTTTTACTTTACTATATGAAATATTACAAAAGTAAGTGTATTTTCAAACCATACCTGATATGTAACTAATGCATCAGAGTGCAGATCCTCCTGTTTCTGGATCAGTTACTCAAATCACATACATCACCTTCACCACTTCCATCACAAATAATAATAATTATGTTTTTATACTGCAGATAGACAAAATCGAAAGGACATTGAAGCTCAATCTGAGGGTAAAAAAAAATACCCTGAAGCTGGAATGAATGGTAAGCTGTCGAACAGTGTTATTCACTCTGAAGCTGAATGAATGGTAAGCTGTAGAACAGTGTTATTCTCTCTGAAGCTGAATGAATGGTAAGTTGTAGAACAGTGTTATTCACTCTGAAGCTGAATGAATGGTAAGCTGTAGAACAGTGTTATTCACTCTGAAGCTGAATGAATGGTAAGCTGTAGAACAGTGTTATTCTCTCTGAAGCTGAATGAATGGTAAGCTGTAGAACAGTGTTATTCTCTCTGAAGCTGAATGAATGGTAAGCTGTCGAACAGTGTTATTCTCTCTGAAGCTGAATGAATGGTAAGCTGTCGAACAGTGTTATTCTCTCTGAAGCTGAATGAATGGTAAGCTGTCGAACAGTGTTATTCTCTCTGAAGCTGAATGAATGGTAAACTGTAGAACAGTGTTATTCGCTCTGAAGCTGAATGAATGGTAAGCTGTCGAACAGTGTTATTCACTCTGAAGCTGATTGAATGGTAAGCTGTAGAACAGTGTTATTCTCTCTGAAGCTGAATGAATGGTAAGCTGTCGAACAGTGTTATTCACTCTGAAGCTGAATGAATGGTAAGCTGTCGAACAGTGTTATTCTCTCTGAAGCTGAATGAATGGTAAGCTGTCGAACAGTGTTATTCACTCTGAAGCTGAATGAATGGTAAGCTGTAGAACAGTGTTATTCACTCTGAAGCTGAATGAATGGTAAGCTGTAGAACAGTGTTTTTCTCTCTGAAGCTGAATGAATGGTAAGCTGTAGAACAGTGTTATTCACTCTGAAGCTGAATGAATGGTAAGTTGTAGAACAGTGTTATTCACTCTGAAGCTGAATGAATGGTAAGCTGTAGAACAGTGTTATTCTCTCTGAAGCTGAATGAATGGTAAGCTGTAGAACAGTGTTATTCTCTCTGAAGCTGAATGAATGGTAAGCTGTCGAACAGTGTTATTCTCTCTGAAGCTGAATGAATGGTAAGCTGTAGAACAGTGTTATTCTCTCTGAAGCTGAATGAATGGTAAGCTTTGGAACAGTGTTATTCACTCTGAAGCTGAATGAATGGTAAGCTGTAGAACAGTGTTATTCACTCTGAAGCTGAATGAATGGTAAGCTGTAGAACAGTGTTATTCACTCTGAAGCTGAATGAATGGTAAGCTGTAGAACAGTGTTATTCTCTCTGAAGCTGAATGAATGGTAAGCTGTAGAACAGTGTTATTCTCTCTGAAGCTGAATGAATGGTAAGCTGTAGAACAGTGTTATTCTCTCTGAAGCTGAATGAATGGTAAGCTGTCGAACAGTGTTATTCTCTCTGAAGCTGATTGAATGGTAAGCTGTAGAACAGTGTTATTCTCTCTGAAGCTGAATGAATGGTAAGCTGTCGAACAGTGCTATTCTCTCTGAAGCTGAATGAATGGTAAGCTGTCGAACAGTGTTATTCTCTCTGAAGCTGAATGAATGGTAAGCTGTCGAACAGTGTTATTCTCTCTGAAGCTGAATGAATGGTAAGCTGTATAAGTGTTATTCTCTCTGAAGCTGAATGAATGGTAAGCTGTAGAACAGTGTTATTCTCTCTGAAGCTGAATGAATGGTAAGCTGTAGAACAGTGATATTCGCTCTGAAGCTGAATGAATGGTAAGCTGTATAAGAGTGTTATTCTCACTGAAGCTGAATGAATGGTAAGCTGTAGAACAGTGTTATTCACTCTGAAGCTGAATGAATGGTAAGCTGTATAAGTGTTATTCTCTCTGAAGCTGAATGAATGGTAAGCTGTCGAACAGTGTTATTCACTCTGAAGCTGAATGAATGGTAAGCTTTCAGAGTGAATAACACTGTTCTACAGCTTACCATTCCATCAGCTTCAGAGTGATATAACACTGTTCGACACTTACCATTCATTCAGCTACAGAGAGAATAACACTGTTCGACAGCTTACCATTCATTCAGCTTCAGAGTGAATAACACTGTTCGACAGCTTACCATTCATTCAGCTTCACGAGAGAATAACACTGTTCGACAGCTTTACCATTCATTCAGCTTTCAGATGAGAATAACACGTTCGACAGCTTGACCATTCATTCAGCTTCAGAGAGAATAACACTGTTCGACATCCTTACCATTCATTCAGCTTTCATGAGAGAATAACACTGTTCTACAGCTTACCATTCATTTCAGCTTCAGAGAGGGTATAATAACACTGTTCGACAGCTTACAAATTCATTCAGCTTCAGAGAGAATTAACACTGTTCGACAGCTTACCCATTCATTCAGCTTCAGAGAAGAATAACACTGTTCTTACAGCTTACCATTCATTCAGCTTCAGAGAGAATAACACTGTTCTACCAGCTTACCATTCATTCAGCTTTCAGAGTGAATAACACAGTTTCTACAGCTTACCATTCATTTCAGCTTCAGAGTGAATAACACTGTTCTACAGCTTACCATTCATTCAGCTTCAGAGTGAATTTTACACTGTTTCTACAGCTTTAACCATTTTCAATTCAGCTTCAGAGAGAAATAACACTGTTAGACAGCTTACCATTCATTCCAGCGTCAGAGTGAATAACACTGTTCGGACAGCTTACATCATTCAGCTTCAGAGAGAATAACACTTATACAGCTTACCATTCATTCAGCTTCAGGGTGATATGAATAACACTGTTCTCACACTTGCCAATCATTCAGCTTCAGAGAAGAGAATAAACACTGTTCTACAGACTTATCTCATTCATTCCAGTCTTCAGGAGAGAATAACAATGCTTCTACAGCTTACCATTCATTCAGCTTGCAGAGGAGAATAAACACTGTTCTACTAGCTTACCATTCATCTCAGCTTCAGAGTGAATAACACTGTTCGACAGCTTACCATTCATACCAGCTTCTGTGAGAATAACACTGTTCTACAGCTTACCATTCATTCAGCTTCAGAGAGAATAAACACTGTCTACTACAGCTTTACCATTCATTCAGCTTCAGACGAGAATAACCACTGTTTCGACAAAGCTTTTACCATTCCATTCAGCTTCAGAGAGAATAACACTTGTTCTACAAGCTTACCCCATTTTTCCAATTTCCAGCTTCAGAGAGAATAACACTAGTTCATAACAGCTTACCATTCATTCAGGCTTCAGATGAGAATAACCACTGTTTCTACAGCTTACCATTCATTCTGAGTTCAGGAGAGAATAAACACTGTTCTAACAGCTCTACCATTCATTCTAGCTTCAGGAGAGGGGAATAAACACTGATTCTACAGCTTACGCATTCATTCAGCTTCAGAGAGAATAACACTTGTTCTACAGCTTTACCAATTCATTCAGCTTTCAGAGAGAATAACACTGTTCTACAGCTTACCATTCATTTCAGCTTCATGAGTGAATAACACTGTTCTACCAGTCTTACCATTCATTCAGCTTCAGATGAGAATAACACTGATTCTACAGCTTTACCATTCATTCAGCTTCAGAGAGAATATACACTGTTCTACCAGCTTACCCATTTCAATTTCCAGCTTCAGAAGAAGAATAACACCTGGTTTCTACAGCTTTTACCATGTCATTCAGCTTTCAAATAACACTGTTCGACAGCTTTACCATTCATTCCAGCTTCAGAAGAGAATACACTTTCTAACAGCTTACCATTTTTCCATTCAGCTTCAGAGAGAATAACACTGTTCTACCAGCTTACCAATTCATTCAGCTTCAGAAAGAGACAAACACTGTTTTCTACAGCTTTACCCCATTCAATTCAGCTGTTCAGAGAGAATAACACTGTTCTACAGCTTACCATTCATTCAGCTTCAGAAGAGAATAACACTGTTCTACAGCTTACCATTCATTCAGCTTTCAGAGAGAATAACACTGTTCTAAACAGCTTACCAATTCATTCAGCTTCAGAGTGAATAACACTGTTCTACAGCTTACCATTCATTCAGCTTCAGAGACGAAATAACACTGTTCTACAAGCTTGTACCATTCATTCAGCTTTCAGAGAGAATAACACTGTTCTACAGCTTACCCATTTCATTCAGCTTCAGAGTGAATAACACTGTTCGACAAGCTTGACCATTCATTCAGCATTCATGGAGAGAATAACACTGTTCTACAGCTTACCATTTTCATTCAGCTCTCAGAGAGAATAACACTGTTCGGACAGCTTACCATTCATTCAGCTTCAGAGAGAATAACACGTATACAGCTTACCATTCAATTCAGCTTCAGAGAGTAATAACACTGTTCTATCAGCTTACCATTCATTCAGCTGTCAGAGAGAATAAAACACTGTTCTCTACAAAGCCTTACCATTCATTCAGCTTCAGAGAGAATAACACTGTTCTACAGCTTACCATTCATCCCCAGCTTCAGAGAGAAAATACCACTGTTCTACAGCTTACCATTCATTCAGCTTTCAGTGAAGAATAACACTTCTTATACAGCTTACCATTCATTCAGCTTCAGAGAGAATAACAACTGTTTACAGCTTTACCATTCATTCAGCTTCAGAGAAGAATAACACTGTTCTAAACAGCTTACCATTCATTCAGCTTCAGAGAGAATAGCCACTGTTCGACAGCTTACCATTCATTCACTTTCCAGAGAGAATAACACTGTTTCTACAGCTTACCATTCATTCAGCTTCAGAGAGAATAACACTGTTCGACCAAGCCTTTTTTACCAATTCATTCAGCTTCAGTAGAGAATAATCACTGTTCTAACAGCTTACCATTCATTCCAGCTTCAGAGAGAATTACACTGTTCTACAGCTTACCATTCATTCCAGACTTCAGAGAGATAACACTGTTCTACAGCTTACCATTCATTCAGCATTCAGAGAGAATAACACTGTTCTACAGCTTACCATTCATTTCAGCTTCAGAGAGGAAATAACACTGTTCTACTATCAGCCTTACCATTCATTCAGCTTCAGAAGAGAATAACACTGTTCTACAGCTTACCATTCATTCAGCTTCAGAAGGAGAATAAAAACACTGTTTCTACAGCTTTTACCATTCATTCAAGCTTCAGAAGAGAAATAACACTGTTCTACAGCTTACCATTCATTCACTTCAGGAGAGAATAACACTGTTCTACAGCTTACCATTCATTCAGCCCCCCTTCAGAGAGAATAACACTGTTCTACAGCTTACCATTCATTCAGCTTCAGAGTGAATAACACTGTTCTACAAGCTTACTCATTCATTCAGCTTCAGAGAGAATAACACTGTTCTACAGCTTACCATTCATTCAGCTTCAGAGTTGAGAAAAACACTGGTTCATACAGCTTACCATTCATTCAGACTTTCAGAGGAGAATAAACACTGTTCTACAGCTTACCATTCATTCAGCTTCAGAGTGAATAACACCTGGTTCAAGCAGCTTACCATTCATTCAGCTATCAGAGCGAATAACACTGTTTCACAGCTTACCATTCATTCAGCTTCAGAGAGAATAACACTGTTCTACAGCTTTACCATTCATTATCAGCTTCAGAGAGAAATAACACTGTTCGAGACAGCTTACCATTTCCCATATTCAGCTTCAGAGGAGAATAGAGAATAACACTGTTCCTACAGCTTACCATTTCATTCAGCGTTCAGAGAGAATAACACTGTTCTATACTAGCTTTTACCATTCATTCCAGCTTCAGAAGAGAATAACAACTGTTTCGACAGCTTACCAGTTCCCATTCAGCCTTCAGAGAGAATAACACTGTTCTACAGCTTACCATTGCATTCAGCTTCAGAGAGAATAACACTGTTCTACAGCTTTACCATTCATTCAGCTTTCAGAGAGAATAACACTGTTCTAACAGCTTACCAATTCATTCAGCTTGCAGAGAGAATAACTGTTCTTACAGCTTACCATTCATTCAGCTTTCAGTGAGAATAACACTGGTTCTACAGCTTACCATTCATTCAGCTTCAGAGAGAATAACACTGTTCTACAGCTTACCATTCATTCCAGCTACAGAGAGAATAACCACTGTTTCTACAGCTTACCATTTTCATTCAGCTTCAGAGAGAAATAACACTGTTGCTACAGCTTACCATTCATTCAGCTTCAAGAGAGAATTAACACTGGTTTCTACAGCTTTTTTGTTTTATTTTACCATTTCATTCAGCTTCAGTGAGTGAATAACACTGTTTCTACAGGGCTTACCATTTCATTCAGCTTCAGGAGGAGAATAACCACCTGTTCTACAGCTTACCATTTCATTCAGCTTCAGAATGAGGAATAACACTGTTCTACAGCTTACCATTCATTCAGCTTTCATGAGAGAATAACACTGTTCTACGCTTACCATTCATTCAGTTCAGAGAGAATAAAACCACTGTTCTACAGCTTATACCATTCATTCAGCTTCAGAGTGAATAACACGTGTTTCCCTAACATTCTTACCATTCAATTTCAGCTTCAGAGTGAATAACACTGTTCTACAGCTTACCATTCCATTCAGCTTCCATAGAGAGAATAAACACTGTTTTTCTACAGCTTACCATTCATTCAGACTTCAGAGGAGAATAACACTCCCCCCTTCTATCAGCCTTTTACACTTCATTCAAGCTTCAGAGTGAATAACACTGTTCGACAATGCTTGACCATTTCATTTCAGCTTCAGTGAGAAATAACCACTGTTCTACAGTTTACCATCATTTCAGCTTCAGAGAGAATAACAACTGTTCGACTAGCTTACCATTCATTCAGCTTTTCAGAGTGAATAACCACCCTTGTTCTACAGCTTACCATTTCATTCAGCTTAGATGAGTATAAACACTGTTCTACAGTTACCATTCAATAAGTTCAGAGTGAATAACATGTTCGACAGCTTACACTTCATTCAAGCTTCAGAGGCGATAACACTGTTTCTAAGTTTACCATTCATTCTGCTTCAGAGGAGGAAGAACACGTGTTCGGACAGCTTACCATTTGTCATTCCAGCTTCAGAGAGAATAAAACACTGTTTCGACAGCTTACCATTCATTCAGGCTTCAGAGAGAATAACACTGTTCGAACAAGCTTGACCATTTTCATTCAGCCTTCAGAGGAGAATAACACCTGTTTTCTTACAGCTTATACCATTCATTCAGCCCTTTCAGAGGAGAATAACACTGTTCTACAGCTTTACCATTTCATTCAGCTTCAGAGAGAATAACACCTGTTCTACAGCTTACCATTCATTCAG
>JAKUDI010001328.1:72500-84783 GCA_022702515.1 Ilyophis sp. 1 JC-2022
CAGTCCCTTCAGCAGGTGTGTGTGTGTGTGTGTGTGTGTAATGCTGTAATCGTGTTCAGTCCCTACAGCAGGTGTGTGTGTGTGTGTGTGTGTGTGTAATGCTGTAATCGTGTTCAGTCCCTACAGCAGGTGTGTGTGTGTGTGTGTGTGTGTGTGTAATGCTGTAATCGTGTTAAGTCACAACAGCAGGTGTGTGTGTGTGTGTGTGTGTGTGTGTGTGTGTGTGTAATGCTGTAATCGTGTTCAGTCCCTACAGCAGGTGTGTGTGTGTGTGTGTGTGTGTGTGTGTAATGCTGTAATCGTGTTCAGTCCCTACAGCAGGGGTGTGTGTGTGTGTGTGTGTGTGTGTGTGTGTGTATTGCTTTTCTCGTGTTCAGTCCCTTGAGCATGTGTGTGTGTGTGTGTGTGTGTGTGTGTGTGTAATGCTGTAATCGTGTTCAGTCCCTACAGCAGGTGTGTGTGTGTGTGTGTGTGTGTGTGTGTAATGCTGTAATCGTGATCAGTCCCTACAGCAGGTGTGTGTGTGTGTGTGTGTGTGTGTGTGTGTGTAATGCTGTAATCGTGTTCAGTCCCTACAGCAGGTGTGTGTGTGTGTGTGTGTGTGTGTAATGCTGTAATCGTGTTCAGTCCCTACAGCAGGTGTGTGTGTGTGTGTGTGTGTAATGCTGTAATCGTGTTCAGTCCCTACAGCAGGTGTGTGTGTGTGTGTGTGTGTGTGTAATGCTGTAATCGTGCTCAGTCCCTACAGCAGGTGTGTGTGTGTGTGTGTGTGTGTGTGTAATGCTGTAATCGTGCTCAGTCCCTACAGCAGGTGTGTGGTTCTTACCTGGTTGAGGGAAGCAGCTCTTTACAGGAAAGTCTGTTCTGCTCTGACTCACAGGGTTCTTCAGCACACAGGTGTAGACTGAATCAGAGCCCTTTGCATCCTCAATCATCAGCTCGGGCCCTTTCTGGGGCGCTATATCAGGCCCCTCCCAGCTGTACTGAGTGGTTGGTCTGTTGTCTCCAGAGCACAGCAGAGTTACTGAAGTGCTGTTCTCTTGGCAGGTGACTTTTGGTTTATATACAGCATCTACATGGGGGAAAAAAAGCTGGGGCTCGGTCATTCTGTAGAAGCTAGTGCTTGGTTATTCTGTAGATGCTAGGGTTGGGTTATTCTGTAGAAGCTAGGGTTGGGTTATTCTGTAGAAGCTAGGGTTGGGTTATTCTGTAGAAGCTAGGGTTGGGTTATTCTGTAGAAGCTAGGGTTGGATCATTCTGTAGAAGCTAGGGTTGGGATATTCTGTAGAAGCTAGGGTTGGGTTATTTTGTAGAAGCTAGGGTTGGGTTATGCTGTAGGAGCTGGGGTTGGGTCATTCTGTAGAAGCTGGTGTTGTGTTATTCTGTAGAAGCAAACTCACCAAACACTTTGACCATCTGAGAATGGTACACCAGCTCTCCCATGATCTGCAGCTCACCCTTGTACTCCCCACTGTCTGACTCTTTGAGATGTGTGAGGGTAAGGGCTCCTGTTGTGACATCCAGGATTGTCCGTCCTTTAAACTTCCCGTAGGCACGGACCTGCTTCTGGTCAAATTCAACCACCTTATTACCGTCACATCTCCACAGAATGTCCTCCAGGAGACCCTCAAAATTTGGCTGTAGTGTGAAGTTCCCATTAGATTGGACAACCATTTCAGTTGTGAAATCACCTGCAATAAAGTGATGGAGATGATTGACTGGATATTATTCTGTAGAGTGAGTGGTGTGAAGAACAGGAAGTTTTTCTATTTACACATTCTGTGCAATCAGAAATACTTTCACCCAATTATAACATGTGAATAATAATAATAATTTCAAAGATCAACTTTTGGGTTCGATTTTTGCAACAGAACATAAATTAGTTCTTATTTTTAAGCCATGAGAAAAAATGTTCACTCTCGACCTGAAGTTAGCTGGTTTACAGGTACAGTAAATGGAAGAAGAAGCTGAAACTTGGTGGCTTGTTTGTTATCAGTTATGTTCCTAGGTTAGTCGAGGACAGCAGAGCTTTGTGAGAAACCCATTCAGTTATGTTCCTAGGTTAGTCGAGGACAGCAGAGCTTTGTGAGAAACCCATTCAAGGTTTTTGCCCTGAATGAAATGAGAGAGGAGCCACATTTATATTTCAGTTAGCAGACATTTGTTCATTTAGGTTGAAAGGCGTTAAACACACCCACACATACTCAAATGCTGCAGTTCAAAGGTGGCACATTTCTCTTCATGATTTACGTGCACTGCGAGTCTAATCAAAGCAATCCTGCCCGTATTTCCTACGTTTGTTCAAAGAACTTGAAATATTGACAAGCAGATAAATGTTGAGCTCTCAAATCAAAACAGTCTCAGCATTGTCCTAAAAAGCGGGTTTAAGGCTTTAAACACGTCCATAAGCACTGAACTGCGGCAGGTCAAAGGTCATGCCTTTCTCTTTATGATTGACCTGCACTGAGAGAATAAATGAACGCTATTCCAAAACAATGCTTCCCGTATTTCCTACATTTGTTCAAGTAACCTGTCCCTGAGTTTTCTCCTTTTGTACATCATCTCCTTAAATCAAAAGAGTGTAGAAAGGTGAGAAGAGAGCTTCTAACCTGCACATAGAATTTAGTATAATGAAGGATCTTATGCTGTAAAGATTGCAAGAGCCAAATATATCTCTGCTTTATATCTTATATAACTTGATGTGCTGGTGCCTTCTTGTCATTTCGATCCGTTAGCCAACAGCATAAAAATGCCTAAAAGTTGTTGTTTGGTGGGATGCACTACAAACAAGGCAAAAAACCCAGAATTGCGGTTTTATAAGATTCCGAACCGCAAAACGGAGCCCATAAGATGAGAAAAGTGGATCCGAGCAATAAGACGTGAGGCATCGGCGGGAAGAAATGGAAAAATGTCGGACCCTGGAACTCCACATGCTTATGTGTGCAGCAGGCATTGTTTCACAGGTAGCCTAAGTCAAATAAGTTATCCAATTGTCAATTTATGGCTAACTAATATTGCTGTAAGAA
Source organism: Ilyophis sp. 1 JC-2022 (assembly GCA_022702515.1). Classification (NCBI taxonomy): domain Eukaryota; kingdom Metazoa; phylum Chordata; class Actinopteri; order Anguilliformes; family Synaphobranchidae; genus Ilyophis; species Ilyophis sp. 1 JC-2022. The sequence goes on from JAKUDI010001328.1 coordinate 75,527, forward strand.
ACGCTAAAACATTTTGACCAAATGCAAATCGTTTGTAGTGGAATGTGGATACATCGGAGTGCTATAACGTTACTGTATTATATTTGCAAGTGCAAAATATTATCATCCACTAACAAAAAAGTTTTGGGCATCCAAAGAACGATAATCTTTCATCATTGTATGCGTGTAGATTCCAAACAAACGGTGAGACAAAGAAAAAGCAGTCAGCTTTCAATGGGTAGACGTTGTCATAAAATCTCTTCTTAAAGTGAAAATGGACGACTTGTTTACATTCTCGGACAGATGTTAAAGTAAATCTATCACCAAGGCGGCACTTTCGCCACAAGTCAGCAATTATATCAGGAAATGCCCTCTTTGAAAAAATAAATAAATAAAAGAAAAAGGCTATACTCTTATTGCAGACCAGTTTTTGCCAAAGGTGCCTCATAGCCAACATAGCGCGGAAACTCTTTAAAAACTCTTTTAAAAAAACTAAATAAAAACCGTAGGCTACACATAGCCTAGCCTATAACTGTGGACGAAACGGGCTGAGAAGAATGTAGCCTAATAAAGCAGGGATATGAGTAGGTTGTGCGTAGGCTATAATAAAAGGTATATTGTTGTCCATGATTATGCTTTTTTGTTTTGTTTTTCACTTTTGGACATATATCATATTTTCGTTTACAAAAAGACACAGCAACAGCCAAATACAGCTGTATTGAAAAGAATTGGAGGCCTCTGTGTGGTGTTTTTAAACTCTAGTAGGCTTGTTCCCAGTAAATGTTTTGTTCCTTACAATCAATGTAGCTACTCCTTCAAATTAAAGCTGTATATTTGTCTTTTTAAGGAAAAGGACAACTACTAGCCTATTTGAAGAACAATGAATCGCCTATGTATATACAGACACATAACACATTAAAACAGGATTGTTGTGGAACTCAAAATGTTAACTGTACTCGTATTAGTCTGTGCACATCAGATGATTAGTAACATTAACTGTAAAATAAGAAACCAAAGTATATCAGTATGCGATTCCTTAACTCTTATATTAACATAGTTTTCAACTAGCCAATATACTACAACAACATAATAGAATTCCTGAAACTCAGTTATGGCTTTTGGTTTTGGTGTGCCACCCCAAGATTTTAAGTGGCCCCATCTGGCCACCCCAATGAAAGATTTCTGGGGGCACCACTGGGTACGAATGGTGCCCCTTGGCAACATTATTTATAGGCATTTATTTCATTGCTATGCAGATGATACAAAATTGCATTTGTCAGCAAAACTACTGCATGTGGCAAAATGTCCTCCAGCTAAATTGTGAAAAGACTTAGTTGAGACTTATTCTTAGTTATTGGCCCTAAGCACCAGTCTCACTTGGTTGAGACTTATTCTTAGTTTTTGGCCCTAAGCACCAGTCTCACTTAGTTGAGACTTATTCTTAGTTTTTGGCCCTAAGCACCAGTCTCACTTAGTTGAGACTTATTCTTAGTTATTGGCCCTAAGCACCAGTCTCACTTAGTTGAGCCTTATTCTTAGTTTTTGGCCCTAAGCACCAGTCTCACTTTATTTACACAGAGCTTCACGGACACTTTAATCCCAAATGTTAAATCTGAAGTTAAAAACCTTGGTGTTATTTTCCATGTTCATCTCGCTTTTGATGAACAAATTAAAAATACATCCTAGTCACGTTACTCTCATTGAAGAAATATTTCAGAAATTATGTCCGTTTTATCATTTGCAGATACAGAGAATATTAATATTATCCAGCTATTGCGATGCTATCTATTCATGTGTAAATGGCCATGCATTATCACGCCTGCACAAAACGCCACTGCCAGATTGTTACCTAAAACAAATAAGAGGACATATTACACCAATCTTGGCATCATTGCACTGGCTACCAGTTACTTTTAGATTAGCTTTTACATTTGTATTAATAACTTTCAAAACATTGTGTGGTCAAACCCCAGAGTACATTTACTTACATCTCAGAATTATTGATTCCTGATTCTGTTCTACGCTCATCAAATAAAGGTCTTTTTTTAAACCAAAAAGCTATTTAAAAAGGTGATCAAGCTTTCTCTGTGCAGGCCCCTAAATGATGGAATTCTTTACCAGAGAACATGGGAGCTGCTGAAGCATTATCTACTGTACATATAAACCCTTTTATAAACCCATTTAGCTTTTAATTCCTCTTCTTAAAGAGATACTGCAGAGCCTTTTCTAAGGCCTTTTTTACAGCTTACATTTGAACTGGAACTCATGAGTAGGTGTGGTTATATGACGATGATGCCACGCAGTCATTTTATGAATATTCATACGGTCAAGGAGTGAAAGGGTGTGTCTTGGTGAACTGGTGTGTCAGTTTTGAACAAACGGAGCACGCATGAGAAGCCCTCACCCATTTCTATGTTAAGGATCTCATGACGTCACGAATCCCCAGAAACCAGCGTATTGGTAAGCCTACACAAAAACATTTAGACTAAACATGAAATTTTCGGACATGTGTATGATCATAATCTAACCCAAAACATCGGTTTTTAACTGCAGTATCACTTTAAAGGCTCTAGATACAGCCTTTTATCCCATCTAGTATCTCATATGGAGAATGCATTTCATAACAACAACTGCTTAACTGCTGTGCCAGTGTTCCCATGTCTGCGGTTTTACACACAAAGTGGACTCCTTTCAAAGTGCAGTCCCAGGTAAAAATTTAAAGTCACAATTTTAAAAAGTAAAAAATAATATGTTGATATTGGGATCCGCCGAGTTATGGCTTACCGGGGCATGCCCCATACAACACCGAGAGTTTGGCACTTTTCAGGGTTTCCTACAGAAGTAACCACAATGACCACTGACTCTCAGCCCTTAAAAACATTAACTTCTGTATGTTCTGACCTCATGCAACCACACAGCATTCAGATAAAGTCTTAATAAAGTCTAATAAACTTATAAAGTCACCTCCCCACAATAAAGCCCCAAACTTGGCTTATTTTGCCGGTTTTTCTCCTTCCACTTCTTCTTCTGCTTCTTATTCTTCTTCTCATTCTTCCTGTCGATTTTGTCAGCACAAATGCTCCTCCTTGCCCACAAATAAGAATGATCCCCATTGGATAACAACATCTGATCACCCAAGAACGACATCTCATCAACCAATAACAAAGTGTTATCAAAGTCTTAGATCAAAGTCTTAGATAGACTGCATGATACAGGCACGATGAACGTTGTGCATTACGTAATGCATCTCATCAACCAATAACAAAGTGTTATCAAAGTCTTAGATCAAAGTCTTAGATAGACTGCATGATACAGGCACGATGAACGTTGTGCATTACGTAATGCTGTTTTATACCCACATAAGGATGTGAATGTCATGGTTTTGGATTCATAAGGAAGTGCTCATCATGTGATGCTGCTTCAGCCAATAGGATGCACATCTCTGATGCCACAGAATATTTTTCAAAAACTGTCGCCGTCGCCATCTTCGTTTCGTGCAGCAGCCAGCTTGTTTGAATTTTAAAAAATTGTAACTATTGCTCTTGCACCTGAATAATCTTTGTAGGAAGCTCACTTGGTCGCTCACTTGGAAACTGTTGTGGCTGCGTTGCTTACTGCTGCTCTGCTACAGAATCCGATTCGTGTCCGAGTATCAAGTAAAAACATAATTCAAAAGAACTCTGCTCACTTAGGGGATAATACTGAGGGGCAAATCCACTTTTACCACAATGTTATTATTGTTTGTGTCCCAGTCTCAGTCGAGTCATAACTGTGTTTCTTCTCTCACTCTCTAAATAGCAATATTCTTTCTTTATTCCACTTTGTATAGCAGAGTAGTGCCGCCCCTTCTTTTCATTTTCCCGCTCTTTTCTGCACACACAGTGTTATATTTCTCTTCATAATGGATCTGTACTCATATGTCCCAATGGGTATCCTGACATCCATCTCTCTCTTCAGTGCCTTTTTAGCTGTCATATCAGCTGCCTCATTCCCTTCCACCCCCACATGGGCTGGCACCCAAATAAACCCCACTGAACCTCCAGCCTGCTCAATCCTATACAATACAATCAACAGCTCCATCACAAGGTCTGTCCGGGCTCCAAATAAACCCCACTGAACCTCCAGCCTGCTCAATCCTATACAATACAATCAACAGCTTCACCACAAGGTCTGTCCGGGCTCCAAATAAACCCCACTGAACCTCCAGCCTGCTCAATCCTATACAATACAATCAACAGCTTCACCACAAGGTCTGTCCGGGCTCCAAATAAACCCCACTGAACCTCCAGCCTGCTCAATCCTATACAATACAATCAACAGCTTCACCACAAGGTCTGTCCGGGCTCCAAATAAACCCCACTGAACCTCCAGCCTGCTCAATCCTATACAATACAATCAACAGCTTCACCACAAGGTCTGTCCGGGCTCCAAATAAACCCCACTGAACCTCCAGCCTGCTCAATCCTATACAATACAATCAACAGCTCCATCACAAGGTCTGTCCGGGCTCCAAATAAACCCCACTGAACCTCCAGCCTGCTCAATCCTATACAATACAATCAACAGCTCCATCACAAGGTCTGTCCGGGCTCCATCTTGCCTTCCCTAACTGTCATCAGAACTGAAGCTGAATCTGAACATGACCCCCTGTGTGTGTTCTTCTCATCCTCATCCATTGCAAAAGCCCATATTATATTTATTATTTATGTTGTATAGAGACCCCCCCCTCAGGCAGTCGTTTATATTATAGCTATTCATTCTGTTGAATAGACTGAAACCCCCTCAGACAGTCGTTTATATTATAGCTATTCATGCTGTTAATAGACTGAAACCCCCTCAGACAGTCGTTTATATTATAGCTATTCATGCTGTTAATAGACTGAAACCCCCTCAGACAGTCGTTTATATTATAGCTATTCATTCTGTTGCATAGACTGAAACCCCCTCAGTCGTTTATATTATAGCTATTCATTCTGTTGCATAGACTGAAACCCCCTCAGTCGTTTATATTATAGCTATTCATTCTGTTGCATAGACTGAAACCCCCTCAGACAGTCGTTTATATTATAGCTATTAATGCTGTTGTATAGACTGAAACCCCCTCAGACAGTCGTTTATATTATAGCTATTCATTCTGTTGTATAGACTGAAGCCCCCTCAGACAGTCGTTTATATTATAGCTATTCATTCTGTTGTATAGACTGAAACCCCCTCAGACAGTCGTTTATATTATAGCTATTAATTCTGTTGCATAGACTGAAGCCCCCTCAGACAGTCGTTTATATTATAGCTATTCATTCTGTTGTATAGACTGAAACCCCCTCAGACAGTCGTTTATATTATAGCTATTCATTCTGTTGTATAGACTGAAACCCCCTCAGACAGTCGTTTATATTATAGCTATTAATTCTGTTGCATAGACTGAAACCCCCTCAGACAGTCGTTTATATTATAGCTATGCATTCTGTTGTATAGACTGAAACCCCCTCAGACAGTCGTTTATATTATAGCTATTCATTCTGTTGTATAGACTGAAACCCCCTCAGACAGTCGTTTATATTATAGCTATTCATTCTGTTGTATAGACTGAAACCCCCTCAGTCGTTTATATTATAGCTATTCATTCTGTTGTATAGACTGAAACCCCCTCAGACAGTCGTTTATATTATAGCTATTAATTCTGTTGTATAGACTGAAACCCCCTCAGACAGTCGTTTATATTATAGCTATTCATTCTGTTGTATAGACTGAAACCCCCTCAGACAGTCGTTTATATTATAGCTATTCATTCTGTTGTATAGACTGAAACCCCCTCAGACAGTCGTTTATATTATAGCTATTCATTCTGTTGAATAGACTGAAACCCCCTCAGACAGTCGTTTATATTATAGCTATTAATTCTGTTGAATAGACTGAAACCCCCTCAGACAGTCGTTTATATTTTATAATTTCCAGGTCTGGAATGTAAAAGGCAAATCCTGCTTTTCCGGTTTTGAGGTCTTTGGCCCCATCTGTATAGATTTGAAGATAATTGTGGTAGGAGGGCGTGGTTTTAGGCGAGGCCGGCAAGAGAGAGAGTGAACTCCGGTGGTTTATGGAACCGGCACAGCTGTCGGCAATCAGGCAATTGGTGACAATTGATTGTGGTATTGTTTGTATCAATTAACCAATTGCCTTGATTGTTCAACAGTGAGCCTGAGAACCTATAAAAGGAGCCTTCTGGGAGTTGAGGGGAGAAAATGACTAAGAGGTATTACTGTGGTTGTGTTGTGGAGAAAGAGGGAAAACAAAAACCCCGTTCTCCTTACCCAAGCTTGGGCTGGACTCTGTTTTATTCACGCGAGCGCTACGGCTCACTTCACCACAATAATGTTCCCAGTTGTTCTTTAATCTTTCCCCTACCATGTCACCATACGCAGTACTATTCTGTGTTTTGGTTGTTTCTAGGACACTGAAGTCTATTTCGGGCGTGGGTAAAATCCACGGTGGTACAACTGGCCAGTGTATTATAGGGGCCACCCCTTCCTCTCCCAATTACAGCCGTTCCATGTCTTCATTTGTCTTGAAAATGAAACACTCCTTTTTCACCTTTGCTCCACCCCATTCCCATGCATTTTCCAGAGCTAGTTTCACTGGATTCTCCCCTTGGTGTCCCCTCAGTTTACTTATGTACTGCATTGCCAGTTTTGATCACCGAATTCCCAGTGGAGTTTCTCCCATTTCTACCAGTAATGCTGGAATTGGGGTGGTATGGAGTGGGGCCACAACATATTCTCAGTGCCTTTGCTTGCTCTACATCCAATCTCTTAAGCGCTGTTTTGGGCGCTGTTCCATAACACAAACACCCGTAGTCTAGTCTTGATCTTATCATTGCTCTGTAGATCATTAATTGTGTATCCTGCCCAGCACCCCATGTACTTCCTGCCCAGCACCCCATGTACTTCCTGAGAGGGATCGCATTACATTTATTACTTTTTCACATTTAGACACAATGCTGTCTGTATGTTTTTCCATGTTAGCCTTTCATCAAAGTGTACTCCCAAGAATTTAACTTATTTACCCTCTCAATTGCTTGTCCATAATAAATAAACCCTGACATTCAGTTTTCTTATTACCAAATATGATACTTAGTTTTTTCTACTGATATCTTGAATCCCCACTTGCCTCCCTAATCAACTATTTTATTTAGAGCTTCCTGCATTCTTTCAGTTGTGTGTTTTATATTTCTGCCTTTTTTCCATATTGCTCCATCTTCCGCAAACAAGGATAGACCAAAACCAGTCCCAATATCTTGAAAAATTTAATTAATCATGACGTTAAATAGCACCGGGCTAATTACACGTCCCTGTGGTGTTCCATTGTCAATTCTTGTTCCCTCAGATAAAACATCCCCTACCCTAAACTGTATTACCCTGTTCTTCAAAAAGTTTTGAGTGCAATTCAGTTCGCGTCCTCTTATTCCTGCTTCATATAGCTTTATAATGAGCCCCTCCTTCCATAACATGTCGTATGCCTTCTCAATGTCAATAAACATCGCTACTACTCCCTCTTTATTTATCATGGCTTTCTTTATCTCAGAGTCCAGGGATATCACAGAGCCCATAGTGTTCCTCTCTCTGTGAAACCCACTGCATTGGAGCAAACCAACCCTCCCTCTCCAGTTTATAGACCAATCTATCTGTGACCATCTTTCCATTATTTTACACATTACTGCTGTCAGTGCAATAGGCCTGTATGACCCTGGCTGTGTGGCATCTTGCCCCGGTTTTAAAATTGGGACCAACACTGCTTGCTTCCAGGCTGTGGGCAGAGTTCCTTCCTTCCATATATTATTTATAAGAGCCAGAATTTCTTGTCACACTGGTTCGCTTAATCTATTAAAAATCTCACATCCTATGCCATCCTTTCCAGGAGCTGTTCATCTCCCCCTCTTTATCGCTCTGTGCAGTTCTTCCAATGAAAAATACAAATGAACAGCACCAGTGTTATCTTCGTTTATCTCAAGTTTGGATTTGCGTCTCCTTCCTTTTCCTTATACCTTCCTCACCAGTATCTGTTCCACTATGAACAGCCTTAAACTTATTTATACCTTCCTCACCAGTATCTGTTCCACTATGAACAGCCTTAAACTTATTTATACCTTCCTCACCAGTATCTGTTCCACTATGAACAGCCTTAAACTTATTTATACCTTCCTCACCAGTATCTGTTCCACTATGAACAGCCTTAAACTTATTTATACCTTCCTCACCAGTATCTGTTCCACTATGAACAGCCTTAAACTTATTTATACCTTCCTCACCAGTATCTGTTCCACTATGAACAGCCTTAAACTTATTTATACCTTCCTCACCAGTATCTGTTCCACTATGAACAGCCTTAAACTTATTTATACCTTCCTCACCAGTATCTGTTCCACTATGAACAGCCTTAAACTTATTTATACCTTCCTCACCAGTATCTGTTCCACTATGAACAGCCTTAAACTTATTTATACCTTCCTCACCAGTATCTGTTCCACTATGAACAGCCTTAAACTTATTTATACCTTCCTCACCAGTATCTGTTCCACTATGAACAGCCTTAAACTTATTTATACCTTCCTCACCAGTATCTGTTCCACTATGAACAGCCTTAAACTTATTTATACCTTCCTCACCAGTATCTGTTCCACTATGAACAGCCTTAAACTTATTTATACCTTCCTCACCAGTATCTGTTCCACTATGAACAGCCTTAAACTTATTTATACCTTCCTCACCAGTATCTGTTCCACTATGAACAGCCTTAAACTTATTTATACCTTCCTCACCAGTATCTGTTCCACTATGAACAGCCTTAAACTTATTTATACCTTCCTCACCAGTATCTGTTCCACTATGAACAGCCTTAAACTTATTTATACCTTCCTCACCAGTATCTGTTCCACTATGAACAGCCTTAAACTTATTTATACCTTCCTCACCAGTATCTGTTCCACTATGAACAGCCTTAAACTTATTTATACCTTCCTCACCAGTATCTGTTCCACTATGAACAGCCTTAAACTTATTTATACCTTCCTCACCAGTATCTGTTCCACTATGAACAGCCTTAAACTTATTTATACCTTCCTCACCAGTATCTGTTCCACTATGAACAGCCTTAAACTTATTTATACCTTCCTCACCAGTATCTGTTCCACTATGAACAGCCTTAAACTTATTTATACCTTCCTCACCAGTATCTGTTCCACTATGAACAGCCTTAAACTTATTTATACCTTCCTCACCAGTATC
>JAKUDI010001329.1:0-28173 GCA_022702515.1 Ilyophis sp. 1 JC-2022
GGGCGCTGTAACCCAAAAAAACAAGACTCAGTTTAACTTTAACCAAATTATTTTGGTCTCTTGCTACAGATATAGACTACGCTCCAGTCTTTGCTAGTGGCTCAGATGTAAGACTCAGATTCCTTTTAGAGAGACTGAGAGTTAACACAAGCACTTTAAGAACTTTTATAGCCTAAGTAAATATCTTGATGATGATTTCTCTAAGAGGAAGAGGACTATCTATTTACGAGTGACAAGTTAACTAGTAATTAAACTTAAATGAGGCAAGAGATATGAGGTAATATGAAGAAAAATTCTGTTAGCTGTATATGATTCTAATCTGATAATGACTTTATTTTCAATTCATAATGACTTACATACTAGCATCTACTAGGTAATCTCACAGTTCGAATCCCGGCCGAGGCCTATTTCTTGTGTGGAGTTTGCATGTGGCGAATTGGAGACTCTAAATTGCCATAGAGTAGGTATGAATGAGTGAATGGTGTGAGTGAAATCCTGTGATGATTGGCCTGTCCAGTGTATTCTGGCCTTTGTTGGGATAGGTCCAGCAGTGACCCAGAATAGGAATAAGCGGGTTGATAGCATGATGAGTGACTTGACTTTGGTTGTAGCAGGTGATTTGAGATGTAGGTATCGAGTGTGGTTGAGAGTTGGTTTAGTATGTGAGTTGAGCATGTGTGTTGACATTGTTGGCGTTTGAGTAGTGTTACTCGACGCTAGTGGCTGAGTTGTCATTAGGTATCTTTAAGAGTAAGATATCAGTGCCTTGATTGTCACACAGCTCCGAGTTCATATCACGTAGCAGATATCACACTGTCTTATAATCGGAATATGTAGTCATTCACTTAATCCAGCTGTTCTTTATTCATGCTCTATATACTCTATTGCACTTCGTGTTCAATAGATGTGACAATTTAGCACAGCTGATGCTCCCCTGGTATCCCCTGCAGTAAAACATGATGACACCATACGGGCGTTTTTTTTTTTTTTTACTATATTGAGGTCTTCACGGAATAAAGTGTACTGCTGGTAGTAGTATGTAGATCGACATATGAGATAGACACGGTAGGCTGGGTATAGAATAGACTGTGATAAAGGATGAGCTAGTCAGCTGGGTCTCGTCACATATTGGCATATTAGCCAGTGGCCTGCGTATCTAATACTTGAGTTATTCGAGTCAGAACAGTTAGTTACAGGTATCGCTATACTTGGTCATGGATACATGTAGCACTTAAGTGTGTTAAGATTGGTATGGTAGATAGCTGACGGTTGTAGTATATTGGATGATAATGTACGCAGTTAGCGTCAGTGGTGAATATGTGTAACTATGGCTACGATGACAGTCGATAGTCTGGGTGTAAATTAGCTATGTGGTTAGTAGTACTGAGGATGCATGATTGAGTTTTAGTTGATGAAATGGCTGGTAACATCACTATATGCAGTATCGTGAAGAGTAGATACGCATGGGCTAACGTACTAGTTCGGAACAACACTGATATATGTGTACACGCTGGGTGTATACCTTGGTATCTGCGATAGAGTAGCTGGTGTACAGCATCCAGGTCAATGCGCGTAGGGACGATTGTAGCTACGCGTGTAAGCAGATGAGTAGCGGATGCAGTTGTATGCTAGGCTAGTATATCTGTAGCTAGATAGTACAGATAATCCAAACGCAGTAGGCTGTACAGATAGTAGTGCGTATGGCTGTAGCAGTGACTCTAGAGAGTGCATATCAGTGCGTAGCACCTAGGTATCTGGTTAAGTCAAGAAACGTTGTATTTTATTGCTACCTGCAATCACAAATCACACCCCCCCCCCCCCCTCCAATCACCATCTCTTTCTTGGTCCCCCCATGACCGGCTGATTGTTAAATCCTGCTCATGCCCCTGGTTTCACGGTTCTTTTTTCACAGCTCTGGCACAACAGTTTTATATGAATGATTTCACTCTTCTCTCTGGGGTTTCTGCTTTTACTGAGCCTTTCAGTTTCAGGGTTCTAGTGTCTCTGGGTTCTCTCTTTTCAGGGTTATAGCATCTCTGAGTTTTCTATGTCTGTTTTCAGGGTTCTCCTTGGGCTCCACCATCCAGTCTGAGACGAAGGGTATCTGGATGTGGTGTGTGCCCCACCCCTGCAGAGATGACCAAACTCTAGTCCTGCTGGATACAGAGGGTCTGGGGGATGTGGAAAAGGTAGGACGGCGCCTGTCTTTATGACATCATCACCTCCCTATGTTTACCATGTTCCATGATGGTTTTAATGTAACCATCCTCAAATTAATATGGAGGATTATTCAGCCTAAAATTAAAATAGAAAATGAAAAAGGCAAGGAAAACTTCATTTGTAATTTTTGTGTTTTTTTCTCAATGTCAAGCTGTTTGCAATTGAGGGGGTGTGGCCCTCCTATCAATCAAAGCAAGTAGGGTGGGTCTCATACGGTCTCGTACGGGCACTTTACGTACACCATAGCGCATGAGGGGATTACAGTCAGGGGAATGGGTAACTGAACACTGGACTCAAAAATACTCTCAAGGCTTAATGGGCTCTATCTTGACGATCTTCGCGCTTGGTCTAAAACGCTTGGCGCAAGTGCATTTAGGTTGTGTTAGACGGCGTGTTATTTGAGCGCTAAGTAAGGCGCAATGTGCAAATGGGCTGAATGTAATCTCTTCATTAATTATAGACTCTTGGGCGTAACATGCAATAAACCAATCAAAATGTCATATCCCATTCTCTTTAAAAGCCTGCTTTTCCACCTTGGCGGATTGCTTATATTATGGTGAAACAGACATGCTCATGATTGTGTAGTTAAAGCGTGCGAGCAAGGAATAGGCTATATGGATCAACAGTATGATTAATATTATTCGGACTAAACATTATAACGTGTTTTGATATACATAATAATAATCTTTAACATTAGGGTTTAACACCGGCACGGGTTCCTGGTAATTTCCAACAGTGCTGTTATTTTAGAAAATATATATACCACTGAGAATAAGCTAACAGAATATGGCTTCTGTCTCACCTTAGAAACCGCCAAATTAGCCTGCTTGTTTAACACATTTCATTTGATTATACAATGAAGCATTGTCAAACATCAATTCCATGTTCTCACAGCAGTCAGATCACAGACAATGCATTACAGCTAGCAAAGTTCAAGCTTCATCTGGAAATCATATTACGTGCATTCTCAAAACATAAATAGCATTATTTTGGCTTAATGATAACACTGACTACACTAAAGATGTCAGGTTGAGAACCCATAGGTTCACGCATACTTCCCAACGCGTTTTTTTATTGGTTAATGCTTTAAAACAAGAGAGAAAATATAAATTTTTTGGAAAAATATGAATCCCTATTTCCCAGTCTTGATATCTTGTATGTATGCTTGTATGCCCCCCTGTGTGTAACAGACAGGAGGGTGTACGGGCATTGTACACATGCCTATGTAGACGCACTTAAGTTGCACTGTTAAAATAACATAGAAATAACTGTGACATGACTTTAGACCAGTTTTATGGTGGTTTTAAGATAGCAATATGCCAAAAATTATCGTGGCCACACTTCATCTTAAGACCAACCCGTGCAGTTCACTTACTATGGGCGCAAGATCACTTGGTAGTTAAACAACTTGAGCCCTGGGCGCTATAATGACACCTGGTATAAGATAGCAACAGACACTTGCGTTTGGGTTAGCGCCGCTTAGCGCCGGGTGTAAGATAGCAAAGACACTTGTGTTTGGGGTAGCGCCGGGTGTAAGATAGCAAAGACACTTGCGTTTGGGTTAGCGCCGTATAGCGGCGGGTGTAAGATAGCAAAGACACTTGCATTTGGGTTAGCGCGCTTAGTGCCGGGTGTAAGATAGCAAAGACACTTGCATTTGGGTTAGCGCCGCTTATCGCCGGGTGTAAGATAGCAAAGACACTTGCGTTTGGGTTAGCGCCGGGTGTAAGATAGCAAAGACACATGCGTTTGGGTTAGCGCCGTATAGCGGCGGGTGTAAGATAGCAAAGACACTTGCATTTGGGTTAGCGCGCTTAGTGCCGGGTGTAAGATAGCAAAGACACTTGCATTTGGGTTAGCGCCGCATATCGCCGGGTGTAAGATAGCAAAGACACTTGCGTTTGGGTTAGCGCCGTATAGCGCCGGGTGTAAGATAGCAAAGACACTTGCGTTTGGGTTAGCGTCGCTTAGCGCCGGGTATAAGATAGCAAAGACACTTGCGTTTGGGTTAGCGCCGCTTAGCGCCGGGTGTAAGATAGCAAAGACACTTGTGTTTGGGTTAGCGCCGGGTGTAAGATAGCAAAGACACTTGCGTTTGGGTTAGCGCCGTATAGCGGCGGGTGTAAGATAGCAAAGACACTTGCATTTGGGTTAGTGCGCTTAGTGCCGGGTGTAAGATAGCAAAGACACTGGCATTTGGGTTAGCGCCGCTTATCGCCGGGTGTAAGATAGCAAAGACACTTGCGTTTGGGTTAGCGCCGGGTGTAAGATAGCAAAGACACATGCGTTTGGGTTAGCGCCGTATAGCGGCGGGTGTAAGATAGCAAAGACACTTGCATTTGGGTTAGCGCGCTTAGTGCCGGGTGTAAGATAGCAAAGACACTTGCATTTGGGTTATCGCCGGGTGTAAGATAGCAAAGACACTTGCGTTTGGGTTAGCGCCGCTTAGCGCCGGGTGTAAGATAGCAAAGACACTTGTGTCTGGGTTAGCGCCGCATAGCGCCGGGTGTAAGATAGCAAAGACACTTGCGTTTGGGTTAGCGCCGTATAGCGCCGGGTGTAAGATAGCAAAGACACTTGCGTTTGGGTTAGCGTCGCTTAGCGCCGGGTATAAGATAGCAAAGACACATGCGTTTGGGTTAGCGCCACATAGCGCCAGGTGTAAGATAGCAAAGACACTTGCGTTTGGGTTAGCGTCGCTTAGCGCTGGGTATAAGATAGCAAAGACACTTGCGTTTGGGTTAGCGCCAGGTGTAAGATAGCAAAGACACTTGCGTTTGGGTTAGCGCCGTATAGCGCCGGGTGTAAGATAGCAAAGACACTTGCGTTTGGGTTAGCGTCGCTTAGCGCCGGGTATAAGATAGCAAAGACACTTGCATTTGGGTTAGCGCCGCTTAGCGCCGGGTGTAAGATAGCAAAGACACTTGCGTTTGGGTTAGCGCGCTTAGCACCGGGTATAAGATAGCAAAGACACTTGCATTTGAGTTAGCGCCGGGTGTAACATAGCAAAGACACTTGCGTTTGAGTTAGCGCGCTTAGCGCTGGGTGTAAAATAGGGCCCTATGTATGAGATTATGAAGAATCTGAGACTTGTTTTGTAGTTGCTTCAATGACCTTTGGAATGCACTTATTGTACATCGCCTTTGATAAACGCGTCTGCCAAATTAATGTAATGTAATGTAAATTTCACAAAGCAGCTACATCATGCCATGTAGCCTATGCTACGTCGGTCTATTAGTCTAACTACAAAGGTTAAACAAAAGAATGGAGTATACACTCAAAAGTAAATACCAGTCGCAATAATAAATCAATCGTTGAAAACATTTCATTGTTTGCTGAATTTAGCCATCGATTGCGACATTAGCCAGGCATGCTAAGGTCTTTAATTTGATCAGTTAAAAAATGTTGTTCCCTCTTTGTGGCGAAGTGAGCTATACCGCTCGTGTAATAACCACCCAGAGTCAAGAGATTTCCATAGACGGTGCGTTTATTTCGCAAACACACACTGGCAAATGCTAACTCTCTCTCCTCTTCTGTCCCAGCTCCTTTTGAGGATCTCAGGCTCACTGTTGAACAATCAAGGCAATTGGTTAATTGATAACAACAATCCTATAATCAATCGTCACCAATTGCCCGATTGCCGACAGCTGTGCCGGCTCCCTAAACCACCCACGTTCACTCTCTCTCTTGCTAGCTGCACCTAAAACCACGCCCCCCTACCACATACCCCCACAGCCCGACTTAGGCCGGGAAGCCATCCGGCCAATGCTCAACTCCCCCCCCCCCCCCTCCTCCTCCTCCATCGGACGGGAGAGAAAATCAGCCACCACCATCTGCGCTCCCGGCCTATGAATCACCTTGAAATTAAAAGGCTGTAAAGCCAGATACCAACGAGTGATGGTCCGAGCAGAGGGTGAATGAGCGACCCAGTAGATAATAACGGAGGGACCCGACCGCCTATCTAATAGCCAGGCACTCCTTCTCGACCGTGCTGTACTTCGCTTCCCGTTGTGATAACTTTCGGCTAATGTACAGCACTGATCGGTCGACCCCCTCCACCTGCTGAGTCAAAACGGCCCCCAGCCCTCTGTTTGATGCGTCAGTCTGCAAATTAAAGGGGAGAGAGAAATTAGGGCGGTTTCCCACACAAAGCTTCCTTTACCCTCTCAAACGCCTGCCAACAGAGCTCCGTCCACTGAACCGGATCTGAGGCACCTTTCCGAGTCAAGTCGGTCAGGGGACTGGTCAGGTCCAAGAAAGCCGGGATGAACCTTCTGTAGTACCCGGCCAGTCCCAAAAACCTCCTCACCTCTTTTTTAGTCTTGGGTCGTGGACAGGTCGCGACCGCCGCGGTTTTGTCCACCAGAGGTCGCACCTGTCCACTTCCCAAGTGGTACCCCAAATACCGTACCTCCGCTCTGCCAATCGCACACTTCTTTGGGTTAGCCGTGAGTCCCGCTTGTCTCAGGGACTCCAGCACCGCCCCCACATGCCGCACATGCTGAGCCCAGCTGTCACTGTGTATTATAATATCATCCAGATAGGCTGCAGCGAAAGCCGCATGCGGACGCAGTACCCTGTCCATGAGACGTTGAAATGTGGCAGGGGCTCCGAATAACCCAAAAGGAAGTGTCCGGAATTGGTACAACCCGTCCGGAGCGGAGAAAGCCGTTTTTTCCCTGGACTCTGGAGACAAGGGAATCTGCCAGTAGCCCTTGGTCAAATCCAGTGTCGAAAAGAAACGAGCTGTGCCCAGCCGATCCAATAGGTCATCGACCCGAGGCATGGGATAGGCATCGAATCGTGACACTTAGTTTACTTTGCGATAGTCTACACAGAAGCGAACAGATCCATCAGGCTTACTCACTAGCACGATGGGGCTATTACACGCACTGTTAGACTCTTCTATTACGCCCAATTCCAACATTGTCTTTATTTCTGTCTGAACCATTTTCTTTTTATGTTCAGGCAGTCGGTAGGGGCGCGAATGCACCATCACCCCCGGGGTTGTCTCAATATGGTGATTTATCAGATTGGTGTGGCCTGGTAGAGGGGAAAACACATCAGCGAACTGCTTTTGCAACCTGGCAAGATCCGTTCTCTGATTCGGTAAGAGATGGCTATCAAAAAGGGGGGAGGTTTGATCGTTCGAATTTGGTACCTCCGGTCCCAGCTCATTTCTCTCCTGATTTACCGATACCAAGGAGACCGGTATCACCTCTTTCCACGCTTTTAATAGATTGAGGTGATAAATCTGTTTCGCCCCCTCTCTATCAGACCGCTCCACCTCCACTTCCCCCACTCGTCGTGTGACCACGAAGGGTCCTTGCCACTTGGCGAGTAATTTTGTGCTGGAAGTCGGGAGTAATACCAAGACTTTATCTCCCGGTGAAAATTGCCATAGTTTCGTTCCTCTATTATAATGTTTCTGCTGACGTTCCTGAGCCTCGAGCAAATTATCTCGTGATAATCTTCCTAGTGTATGGAGTTTTGCTCGCAGGTCCATAACGTATTGAATTTCGTTTTTACTGGGGCTTGGACCCTCCTCCCAGCTTTCTTTAACCAGGTCCAAAATACCCCGTGGTTTTCTACCGAACAGCAATTCAAAAGGAGAAAATCCCGTGGAGGCCTGGGGAACCTCTCGCACTGCAAACAATAGGGGAACTAACCACTTATCCCAATTTCGGCTGTCATCGTGTACAAACTTCCGAATCATGGATTTCAAAGTCCTATTAAAACGTTCCACGAGCCCATCCGTTTGTGGATGGTACACACTAGTTTTAATTGACTGAACACCCAATAGTTCATACAGTTCGCGTAGTGTGCGTGACATGAATGAAGTGCCTTGATCAGTCAGAATCTCTTTCGGGATTCCAACTCAGGAGATTATTTGAAACAATGCCTGCGCAACACTCTTAGCCGAGATATTGCGCAATGGCACTGCTTCGGGATACCGGGTTGCATAATCCACCAAAACTAATACAAATCGGTATCCCTGAGTGCTCCTGTCAAATGGCCCGATGAGGTCCATGCCCACTCTATCAAACGGGACCTCAATTAATGGTAGGGGCCGCAATGGGGCTTTTGGGATGGCCGGGAATTTACTAGCTGACAATCTGGACAGGACGCACACCACCTACGTACGTCCGCCCAGATGCCCGGCTAATAAAACCGGGCCATTATCCGGTCTAGTGTTTTATCATACCCTAAATGACCAGCTATGGGGTTGTAATGAGCCGCCTGGAAAATCATTTCCCGGCGGCTTTTCGGTACCAACAACTGGGTCGTCTCCTCACCTGTCTGAGTGTCACGACTCACTCGGTACAACTTATCCTTAATAATTGAAAAATATGGGTGAGAGCGTGCAGCGTCAGGGCGCACCAGCTGACTATCAACATATATCACCTGGTCGAAGGCAAAGCGTAGGGTATCGTCTCGAGACTGAGCGAGTGGAAAATCCTCCATGGGTTGGAACACCGGCACCTGGGGAGTCTCCACTGGAGGCTCTCCTGGAGCCGCCCCACCCCCCCGTCAGGGTCGGACGACCCCGCGTCACCACTTTCCACTGCACACACCTCACACTTCCCTACCAGTCATGATCGCACCCCCATCAATTTTTCCGCTATTAGTTTAAACCCCGCCCAATCTGTACCCAAAATCAGAGGGTGCGAGAGGTGGGAGCTAACCGCAGCCTCTATGATATGCTTTTTTCCTTTTATCCGAATTTCCACTGGTACTATTGGGTATTTGTGTCGATCCCCATGCACACACCTAATTACCACCCAACGTGCCGATCTCAAAGCCTCGGTTCGAACCAGGCTCTGGTGAATCATGGTCTGCATAGCCCCTGAATCCAACAGCGCCCGGTGTTCACTCCCTTGCACCCTTACCGGAATGCAGTACGCCCCGTCTGAATCGGGAGCGTAGGTGGGCGGTCCGACCACCCGGACCACCTGCCCCACCTCCATGAGCGGACAATTGCGGCACAGGTGGCCCAGCCGTCCACACCGCCAACACTCCGGTCCAGGCGTTTGAGGCACTCCACGTGGGCCGGACTGCACCGCCACTGAGCCTGAGGGGGGAAAAGAGGGCAGAGCGTTATGGGGGCTGACAGCGGGGAAGGAGGGGTTCTGGGGACGATAACCAGAAAGGGGGGCGGAACGA
Organism: Ilyophis sp. 1 JC-2022; assembly: GCA_022702515.1. Lineage (NCBI taxonomy): Eukaryota > Metazoa > Chordata > Actinopteri > Anguilliformes > Synaphobranchidae > Ilyophis > Ilyophis sp. 1 JC-2022. Next base: position 9,385 of record JAKUDI010001329.1, read on the forward strand.
GGGGCAAATTTCTTCCTGGGCGCCGGCTCCGGCTTCTGCTGCTGGGCGAAGGGGTTTTGCGCCAGGTGGTCCTCCGCCAGGGTGACGGCGGTATCCAGGTTGGTGGGTCTGTGGCACTGGACCCACCTCGCGGTCTCCGCCGGCAACCCCACTACGAACCTCTCCAGGACCACCTGCTCCACGACTCCAGTAGCGGATCTTATTTCCGGCCGGAGCCAGCGCCTCGCCGTGTCCGCCAGCCGCTGGGCGTAGGCGAATGGTCGGTCCTCTCCCGTCAGTTCCCACTCCCGGAATCGCTGTCGGTGCTCCTCCGGGGTACAACCCGTCCGGTCGAGGATCATTACATTACATTACATTATAGGCATTTAGCAGACGCTCTTATCCAGAGCGACTTACACAGCATTTCTTTTTGCATTTATACATAGTATCCATTGATACAGCTGGATATATACTGAAGCAATGCAGGTGAAGTACCTTGCTCAAGGGTACAACGGCAGTGTCCGACCTGGGAATTGAACCTGCAACCTTTCGGTTACAAACCCAGTTCCTTAACCATTATACCACAACGCCTTCTTCACGTTCCTATACACCGCCCTTGCGGCTCTCGGCAGGCTATGCCCGCTCGTTGCGTCTCTCCTGACAGGAGGGGCAGGAGCCACACGGCCCACTCCTCCATCGGCCACCGGAAGGTTTCCACCGCCAGCTCAAATGCCTCAAGGAAGGCCTGAGCGTCATCCTCCGCCGTCATCTTCGGGATGTTGAACTTCGTGGAGGAGACGCTCTGCCTTCCCGTGACATCCCCGCCGGCTGTCAGCTGTAGCAGTGCCTGTGTTTGGAGGCTAGACTGCTCACGCAGGGCTTGCATCTGCTCCATATGAGCAGCTGCGTGTCGCTCCTGCATGGCAGCTAGCCCCTCCAGCACTCTGCCCAATGCTGTCGTGGACATCACCTGCTCCCTCAGATCAGTCTCCATTCTCCGGTTATTTCCTTCGCCTTTCGTTCGTACTTTTCTCCCAGTACTGGCCACCACTGTGGCGAAGTGAGCTATACCGCTCGTGTAATAACCACCCAGAGTCAAGAGATTTCCATAGACGGTGCGTTTATTTCGCAAACACACACTGGCAAATGCTAACTCTCTCTCCTCTTCTGTCCCAGCTCCTTTTGAGGATCTCAGGCTCACTGTTGAACAATCAAGGCAATTGGTTAATTGATAACAACAATCCTATAATCAATCGTCACCAATTGCCCGATTGCCGACAGCTGTGCCGGCTCCCTAAACCACCCGCGTTCACTCTCTCTCTTGCTAGCTGCGCCTAAAACCACGCCCCCCTACCACACTCTTCATGTAATTATTTGCAATATAGCACAATTAGTAGGCTACAATGTGAACATGGGTCTTTTATTCTTCATGTCATGCACAGCTATTTCTGACATAATGTGACTTAAGAGGGAGCACCTAATTAAGAAAAAACAAGAGCTTGTTAAAATTCTGGGATTGTAATTGTGGAACAAAAACCAGCATACACAGGGGTGCTGCAGGACAGGTTGGGCACCTCTGCTCTAAGGTGTTAAAATGTACTATAGTGAGTCAATACATATGTGTGTGATGAAGATTACAATAGTGATAGTCTATACATACGTGTGTGATGAAGAAACAAAATAAAATACAGAAGCCTATGGCATTTCTTCATTGTTTTTTTCCATCTCACTCCAAGAGTATTAAAATAAATTCCATAGTTTTATCATTTCACACTTGCAAAGCACACCCCCTTAGCAATGATTAGTCAATACATTATAAATATGAATTTATCAACACTGATTGCCCAACCTTTTAAAGCTGCAGTAGGCAAGTTTGAAAATATACAAGGCAAAAATACTTCCCCATTTTGCTCTCCTCCCTCCTCTCTCTCTCCTAAGCCCCTCCCACCAAATGATGCTCCAGTGCACAGGCGGAGACAGGGAGACAGGGAGGGGTTTATTCTAACAGGAAGAATCTTTTACTTGTAGATAGTTGCCCTGATTGGTAGCTACATAGCTAGCCCTACTTGATTGGTTTTTGGAAGACCGGCTTGAGATTTTTTGACAGCCTAGGACACTCACAGAAACCGGATTTTTTCACAGAACACTTGATTTATTGATAGCTGCTGGAATGTAATGAGCAAATTTAGTAATTTCGGCAATATTATATCGAAAAAATCTTGCCTACTGCACCTTTAAATATTCAAAGTGGCTCATGTCTAGAGGGGATATATGAGATTTCAGGAAGTCATGTCCTATGACGACACTTTGTTAGCCAAAATTGTTTGTACAAGAAAGGTAAGCCCAATTCAAAATTGAGAACCATTTCTATACCTGACATTTTACAGGCGTTACATGATCCTTGGAAATTAGACCCATTATTAGACCCATTATTGGTTATATTATTCCTCATGCAGATTAAAGTGACATATTTTGGTGCAATTTGCATATAAATGGTAATATATTTAGATTTAGCATTGTAATTTTTGTGTGCTTGTTTTCCCAACAAAATTGCCCCCTCTTCCTAATCCTTCTTCTTCTAACAGGGAGACCAAACTCATGACACCTGGATCTTTTGCCTGGCCGTCCTCCTGAGCAGCACATTGGTCTACAACAGCATGGGCACCATCAATAACAATTCTGTGATGAGCCTGCAGTATCCTAGCAACCACATACGCTTAGCGCATGTGCAGAGATGAGCCAGGTTAAGTAGGAATGCCCAAGGGAATACCTGGGAATTTAACCCTTGGGTTACAAGTACAGTTGCCTACCCATTATACTACACTGCCGCCCATACACTTTGTACCGTGCACTTTGTAAGTTGTTCTGGATAAGAGTGCATGAGTGTAATCCTGGCCAGCCATAGGCTTCACACAAGTCATATAGGAATTTACAGTTACAGTATTCAGTTGCACAGTTTTTCAGTTGTGGACATGGATATCATTTGAGTTGCGGATGTGGACATGGTTTGAGTTGTGGATGTGGATATCGTTTGAGTTGCGGATGTGGATATAATTTCAGTCACGGATGTGGATATCATTTGCAGTTGCATCACACAGCTCTTCCTTAATAACTCTACAGCTATGTGACAGAGCTAACTGAGCACATCAACGTGAAGTCCAACAACGAGAAGGCGGAAGAGACATCTTACGATTACGTTCGCTTCTTTCCCACTTTCGTCTGGGCTGTGAGAGACTTCTTTCTGGAGCTGGAGATCGACGGAAAGACCGTCACTGCAGACGAGTACCTGGAGGACTCCCTGAAGCTTAAAAATGGTAAAAAGTGGCACTCTGTTTTACATATCAATAGCTACAGTACATTCTCTCTGCAAGATGTGAGGCATAGTCAGAATGCCATATATGGAATCAAACCTACAACCTTGGAGTTCCCGTGGTTTCCCAACCCTGATGCTAAACTCTCACCGCCAAGTAACATTTAAGGTCCAGTCTTTAAATAATGTATGAAAACAGAAACTAGTTTGTGTTGTCTTACCCTGTCTTACATTGATAACTTGGTCCTACTGATTATCAAAAGGTAGTGATAGCCAGCAATATAACACTACAAAAAAAAGAGTTTTAATCTTGTAATTAAACTTCTTATCTGTCTGCTCTGCTATCAGCCTCAGCCTTTCATCAGTTCAGTAAAACCTTCTCAGTAAAAATATTCTCAGTTCTGCACATCTTCCTTTTCCTCAAGGCACCTCTACAGCAGTTACCCTCAGTAATGATGCCCGGGAATGCATCCAGACCTACTTCCCGGACCGGAAGTGCTTTGTGTTTGACCCGCCCGGCTCCAAGGAGAAGCTGAAGGTGTTGGATCAACTGCGAGATTCTGAACTGGACCCTCAGTTTGTGAAGCAAACCTCTGCTTTCTGCAGATACATTTTTGACTGTTCCAAGGAGAAGACCATTAAAGGGGGAATCACAGTCACTGGGAGCTGTAAGTTTGACTGGGATGGGGTAAAAAAAAAAATCCTTAAGAAAAAGCTATGTATGTGTTGAATGATGTCAGGTGGAGCTACTTTGCTGGGTGGTGCTTGAGCAAGAACACAACTAAAAAATAAATCAAATGAACAGTTCTGGATAAGAGGATAATATATACAGTATAATTATATAATTATTCAACCATCCCAACAACCCTACCAAGTTTGGTGATTCTAGATCAAACCAGCTCACAGGAATTTTAGGTGAACTGGGAGGGGGAAAAAGAATCCGCCATTTTGGACAGCAGATAGAAATATGACACATTCTACAGCGGTAGCAGGAGCGGTGGGTAAACCAAAGGCACAGTGGCTGTGTTTCTAGCAGTCTTTCTCCTCAGACACAGCACGATAAAGACAACTCGTCACGCCTGGTCTGATTTACCCACCAGCCTCAGCTGTGCACTCTTGAGTGTGAAAATAAATCATTCTTTGAACAATGCTGGACCATGGAACATCATGGTTAATAAATCGTTCTTTAAATGAGCCTGGTGTTTATTGCAAGGCCTTTGAGAATAGTGTGCTGATGAGAGGCACGAGGGTGTGGGGGAACGGCCATTAACTAAATATGTCACAGGTGGGAGAGTGGATGCTGCCTTTACACACTAAAACTATTTTTCTAAGTATTGAAAAATAGACAGCAAAGTATTGAATAATACATTTTAGAATATGTTGATGCACATCAAGTACATTTTTTAGTACATGCCAAAATATTATAATTTCCTGGACTCTGATCTTCTGTCATTTCCTGTAACCGCTGTGTGACTCCAGTGCTGGGGAACCTGGCGGGGATGTACGTGGACGCCATTCGGAGCGGCAGCGTGCCGTGTTTGGAGAACGCAGTGGCGGCGCTGTCTCAGATCGAGAACTTGAAGGCGGTCGAGGAGTCTTTCGCCCTCTACAGGCGGCTGCTGGGAAAGCGGGTGAAACTGCACACTGAGACTCAGGAGGAGCTCTCCAGCGTTCACGACGGCTGCCTGAAGGAGGCGCTGCAGCTCTTCATGAAACGCTCTTTGAACGATGTGGACCACAAGTATCAAGCAACACTCATGGTTTGTAGGCCTGCTTTGTCTGGGGGTGGAGAGTTCATTCACAAAGCCAGAGATGCACAACCCTCCGTTGGAGGGCTGGTTTACCATACTGGATTTTATTCTTTCCACATTTTATACAATTTACCTGGCATACTTTTCTCACCAGTGTCACTCTTGTAACTAACCACTGTAAAAAAAATTAAGTTAGGAAAGTGCAGGGTGCAGCAGTTGCTAATGAATATTTTTAAAGATCAAGATATGACTGAACTAATTAAATAAGAGTGAAAAGTGAAATCCTGAAACAGACCTGCCCTTGTTGTGCACCCCTGCAGTAAGCGCACAGTCAGCATTGACACAGGCACTAGAATGTCTAAAGCCGTGGTTCCTAAACCTCTGCTCGGGTACCCCCCCCCAACTGCTTATTTGCATCTGGAGTGCTTGAGATGGAACACATCACCAAAAAGGTGAGGTTTGGGAACCACTGGTGTGGTTTTCACAGTCGGCGTGGCTCCCCGGTTCCATATTTTTGACCATCAGTTTGGTCCAGCGAATCTGTGTGTACCTGAGTGTACCTGTCTGCAGGTGTGTCTCTCTGTCGTTAACAGGAGCGGGTGAAGCAGGTGTGTCTCTCTGTCGTTAACAGGAGCAGGTGAAGCAGGTGTGTCTCTCTGTCGTTAACAGGAGCGGGTGAAGCAGGTGTACGAGGGGAAGTGTGTAGAGAACGCGGAGATGTCTCGGAATCACTGCGCAGCTCTACTCCTCCAGCTGGGAAATGACATGGGACCGGAGGAATCCTACATGACACCGGGGGGATACGAGCGGTTTGCTGCTAACCTGACCAGCTTGGTTAATACATACAGAAGCACCCCGGCTAAAGGGGTGAAGGTAACTCTCTCCTGGGCTTCCTCCCGGACTTTATCAGCACGAGCGCCTCAAATTCTGCCTCTCTTTGCATTTCAGCGCATCTGTAATGCTGGTTCATGTAATTGGTGAGACTGTTTTTGTTCTTCAACCAGACGGAGCCATAGTCATGCTTTGCTTTCACTGTTCAGAATATATTTAGTTTAGTCATATGGTTTGGTTTGGCTCGCCCTCATAATAGCGATTGGTAAAACCAATTTTGCTAAATGATGTTGTGGCATGCTAGTTTGGTGTGTATGCAGAGGAGTTTGGTTGTTATGCAGTGTGTATGGGGCATGCTAGTTTGGTTGTTATGCAGTGTGTATGGGGCATGCTAGTTTGGTGTATATGCAGAGGAGTTTGGTTGTTATGCAGTGTGTATGGGGCATGCTAGTTTGGTGTATATGCAGTGGAGTTTGGTTGTTATGCAGTGTGTATGGGGCATGCTAGTTTGGTGTATATGCAGTGGAGTTTGGTTGTTATGCAGTGTGTATGGGGCATGCTAGTTTGGTGTATATGCAGTGGAGTTTGGTTGTTATGCAGTGTGTATGGGGCATGCTAGTTTGGTGTATATGCAGTGGAGTTTGGTTGTTATGCAGTGTGTATGGGGCATGCTAGTTTGGTGTATATGCAGTGGAGTTTGGTTGTTATGCAGTGTGTATGGGGCATGCTAGTTTGGTGTATATGCAGAGGAGTTTGGTTGTTATGCAGTGTGTATGGGGCATGCTAGTTTGGTTGTTATGCAGTGTGTATGGGGCATGCTAGTTTGGTGTATATGCAGTGGAGTTTGGTTGTTATGCAGTGTGTATGGGGCATGCTAGTTTGGTGTATATGCAGAGGAGTTTGGTTGTTATGCAGTGTGTATGGGGCATGCTAGTTTGGTGTATATGCAGAGGAGTTTGGTTGTTATGCAGTGTGTATGGGGCATGCTAGTTTGGTGTATATGCAGAGGAGTTTGGTTGTTATGCAGTGTGTATGGGGCATGCTAGTTTGGTGTATATGCAGAGGAGTTTGGTTGTTATGCAGTGTGTATGGGGCATGCTAGTTTGGTGTATATGCAGTGGAGTTTGGTTGTTATGCAGTGTGTATGGGGCATGCTAGTTTGGTGTATATGCAGTGGAGTTTGGTTGTTATGCAGTGTGTATGGGGCATGCTAGTTTGGTGTATATGCAGTGGAGTTTGGTTGTTATACAGTGTGTATGGGGCATGCTAGTTTGGTGTATATGCAGTGGAGTTTGGTTGTTATGCAGTGTGTATGGGGCATGCTAGTTTGGTGTATATGCAGTGGAGTTTGGTTGTTATGCAGTGTGTATGGGGCATGCTAGTTTGGTGTATATGCAGAGGAGTTTGGTTGTTATGCAGTGTGTATGGGGCATGCTAGTTTGGTGTATATGCAGTGGAGTTTGGTTGTTATGCAGTGTGTATGGGGCATGCTAGTTTGGTGTATATGCAGAGGAGTTTGGTTGTTATGCAGTGTGTATGGGGCATGCTAGTTTGGTGTATATGCAGAGGAGTTTGGTTGTTATGCAGTGTGTATGGGGCATGCTAGTTTGGTGTATATGCAGTGGAGTTTGGTTGTTATGCAGTGTGTATGGGGCATGCTAGTTTGGTGTATATGCAGAGGAGTTTGGTTGTTATGCAGTGTGTATGGGGCATGCTAGTTTGGTGTATATGCAGTGGAGTTTGGTTGTTATGCAGTGTGTATGGGGCATGCTAGTTTGGTGTATATGCAGAGGAGTTTGGTTGTTATACAGTGTGTATGGGGCATGCTAGTTTGGTGTATATGCAGAGGAGTTTGGTTGTTATGCAGTGTGTATGGGGCATGCTAGTTTGGTGTATATGCAGAGGAGTTTGGTTGTTATGCAGTGTGTATGGGCATGCTAGTTTGGTGTATATGCAGTGGAGTTTGGTTGTTATGCAGTGTGTATGGGGCATGCTAGTTTGGTGTATATGCAGTGGAGTTTGGTTGTTATGCAGTGTGTATGGGGCATGCTAGTTTGGTGTATATGCAGTGGAGTTTGGTTGTTATGCAGTGTGTATGGGGCATGCTAGTTTGGTGTATATGCAGAGGAGTTTGGTTGTTATGCAGTGTGTATGGGGCATGCTAGTTTGGTGTATATGCAGAGGAGTTTGGTTGTTATGCAGTGTGTATGGGGCATGCTAATTTGGTGTATATGCAGTGGAGTTTGGTTGTTATGCAGTGTGTATGGGGCATGCTAGTTTGGTGTATATGCAGAGGAGTTTGGTTGTTATGCAGTGTGTATGGGGCATGCTAGTTTGGTGTATATGCAGAGGAGTTTGGTTGTTATGCAGTGTGTATGGGGCATGCTAGTTTGGTGTATATGCAGTGGAGTTTGGTTGTTATGCAGTGTGTATGGGGCATGCTAGTTTGGTGTATATGCAGAGGAGTTTGGTTGTTATGCAGTGTGTATGGGGCATGCTAGTTTGGTGTATATGCAGAGGAGTTTGGTTGTTATGCAGTGTGTATGGGGCATGCTAGTTTGGTGTATATGCAGTGGAGTTTGGTTGTTATGCAGTGTGTATGGGGCATGCTAGTTTGGTGTATATGCAGAGGAGTTTGGTTGTTATACAGTGTGTATGGGGCATGCTAGTTTGGTGTATATGCAGAGGAGTTTGGTTGTTATGCAGTGTGTATGGGGCATGCTAGTTTGGTGTATATGCAGTGGAGTTTGGTTGTTATGCAGTGTGTATGGGGCATTGGGGCATGCTAGTTTGGTGTATATGCAGTGGAGTTTGGTTGTTATGCAGTGTGTATGGGGCATGCTAGTTTGGTGTATATGCAGTGGAGTTTGGTTGTTATGCAGTGTGTATGGGTTTGGTGTATATGCAGTGGAGTTTGGTTGTTATGCAGTGTGTATGGGGCATGCTAGTTTGGTGTATATGCAGAGGAGTTTGGTTGTTATGCAGTGTGTATGGGGCATGCTAGTTTGGTGTATATGCAGAGGAGTTTGGTTGTTATGCAGTGTGTATGGGGCATGCTAGTTTGGTGTATATGCAGAGGAGTTTGGTTGTTATGCAGTGTGTATGGGGCATGCTAGTTTGGTGTATATGCAGTGGAGTTTGGTTGTTATGCAGTGTGTATGGGGCATGCTAGTTTGGTGTATATGCAGTGGAGTTTGGTTGTTATGCAGTGTGTATGGGGCATGCTAGTTTGGTGTATATGCAGTGGAGTTTGGTTGTTATGCAGTGTGTATGGGGCCACAGTAGAGCAACCTGAATATTAACATACTTAATCATCCATGTTACAGGCAGAGCAAGCATTGGAGGACTACCTAGCTAAGAAAAAACCAACTGGGAAAAATCATTTTAACAGCAGATAGAAATCTGTCAGAACAACAGAGGCGTCTTGAAGGTGAGAAGGGAACTCAAAGGAACGTTTTCAGGTCCGACATGATAAACTCTCATGAACTTAAAGGGTAACAAAACACGCTGGTTCGCTAGACCCGCCCCGCCCCCCCTTTGAAATTAAAAAAATGGCAAAATCTGGGTGTGATAAGGTAATAGTATAGGGGCTGAGCTCCAGGTATCAAACCACGCCCCAGCGCTCACAGCGGCTGCTTTGTTCCGCTCTCTTTCGCTCGCTACCTCTCTCTCATACACATGCAAACAAACACGCTCGCGCACACACACACACACGCTCGCACACACACACACACACACGCTCGCACACACACACACACACTCTCGCTCCAGCTGCTGCTGAGCCCCAAGTAGCCCAGGCAGAAGCAATGTTTTGGAGCGGTAGGCGGCGGCACGTATAGCCTCGTTTGGGCTTATAATGATGCGGCCAGCAAACAACAAATCGCACACTGTACAAATAGTTACCCGTGCCATGTAGGCTACTCGCTTTACACAGGCTGTAGGTAATCACACTAACGTTACCTGCAAGATATCAACAATATTGGGTTTCCATCACTGCACTAAACTCTCTCCAAGAGATTGGTCGATTTAAGCAGCTGACAAAAGAGCCCCGCCCCAGAGCTTGCAAACGTATGTCCGTTTTTCGACTGATTGTTTGCCAGGCTTTTCTCTTTATGGAGGAAGGGCTGAGCTTGCCAGGTTAGCGCTTAGTTGTGCAGGTTAGGGCTGAGCTCGCCAGGTTAGCGCTTAGCTGTGCAGGTTAGGGCTGAGCTCGCCAGGTTAGCGCTTAGCTGTGCAGGTTAGGGCTGAGCTCGCCAGGTTAGCGCTTGGCTGTGCAGGTTAGGGCTGAGCTCGCCAGGTTAGCGCTTAGCTGTGCAGGTTAGGGCTGAGCTCGCCAGGTTAGCGCTTAGCTGTGCAGGTTAGGGCTGAGCTCGCCAGGTTAGCGCTTAGCTGTGCAGGTTAGGGCTGAGCTCGCCAGGTTAGCGCTTAGCTGTGCAGGTTAGGGCTGAGCTCGCCAGGTTAGCGCTTAGCTGTGCAGGTTAGGGCTGAGCTCGCCAGGTTAGCGCTTAGCTGTGCAGGTTAGGGCTGAGCTCGCCAGGTTAGCGCTTAGCTGTGCAGGTTAGGGCTGAGCTCGCCAGGTTAGCGCTTAGCTGTGCAGGTTAGGGCTGAGCTCGCCAGGTTAGCGCTTAGCTGTGCAGGTTAGGGCTGAGCTCGCCAGGTTAGCGCTTAGCTGTGCAGGTTAGGGCTGAGCTCGCCAGGTTAGCGCTTAGCTGTGCAGGTTAGGGCTGAGCTCGCCAGGTTAGCGCTTAGCTGTGCAGGTTAGGGCTGAGCTCGCCAGGTTAGCGCTTAGCTGTGCAGGTTAGGGCTGAGCTCGCCAGGTTAGCGCTTGGCTGTGCAGGTTAGGGCTGAGCTCGCCAGGTTAGCGCTTAGCTGTGCAGGTTAGGGCTGAGCTCGCCAGGTTAGCGCTTAGCTGTGCAGGTTAGGGCTGAGCTCGCCAGGTTAGCGCTTAGCTGTGCAGGTTAGGGCTGAGCTCGCCAGGTTAGCGCTTAGCTGTGCAGGTTAGGGCTGAGCTCGCCAGGTTAGCGCTTAGCTGTGCAGGTTAGGGCTGAGCTCGCCAGGTTAGCGCTTAGCTGTGCAGGTTAGGGCTGAGCTCGCCAGGTTAGCGCTTAGCTGTGCAGGTTAGGGCTGAGCTCGCCAGGTTAGCGCTTAGCTGTGCAGGTTAGGGCTGAGCTCGCCAGGTTAGCGCTTAGCTGTGCAGGTTAGGGCTGAGCTCGCCAGGTTAGCGCTTAGCTGTGCAGGTTAGGGCTGAGCTCGCCAGGTTAGCGCTTAGCTGTGCAGGTTAGGGCTGAGCTCGCCAGGTTAGCGCTTCGCTGTGCAGGTTAGGGCTGAGCTCGCTAGGTTAGCGCTTAGCTGTGCAGGTTAGGGCTGAGCTCGCCAGGTTAGCGCTTAGCTGTGCAGGTTAGGGCTGAGCTCGCCAGGTTAGCGCTTAGCTGTGCAGGTTAGGGCTGAGCTCGCCAGGTTAGCGCTTAGCTGTGCAGGTTAGGGCTGAGCTCGCCAGGTTAGCGCTTAGCTGTGCAGGTTAGGGCTGAGCTCGCCAGGTTAGCGCTTAGCTGTGCAGGTTAGGGCTGAGCTCGCCAGGTTAGCGCTTAGCTGTGCAGGTTAGGGCTGAGCTCGCCAGGTTAGCGCTTAGCTGTGCAGGTTAGGGCTGAGCTCGCCAGGTTAGCGCTTAGCTGTGCAGGTTAGGGCTGAGCTCGCTAGGTTAGCGCTTAGCTGTGCTGAAGTCAGCTGGATGAAGTTTCTGGCCAATGACAGACTGGACGTGCAGTACCTAACGTTTTACCACTCAAGACACTTTTGAGCCAGATCCTTTGGGTTTATGCCCTGAATTATCGGTGGGTTTATGCTGTTTTGCGCTGACTGCAGTAAAATGTCAAGATTTGGACCAGGATCAATGAGTAACACTTAGAAAAAAACAAATGTATCAGTTATCTAAAATAAGTGGTTTTAGTGCTTTGTTACCCTTTAAAGAAAGTTAACAGCCACACTGAGACCAGCTGAAGTGATGTTCATTCTGTCTTGGGGGGCACAAATCATAGCAAGTGAAAGTCGTGTGATACCAGAGAATTGTGGGAAATTGTTTTGTTGTTGTTTATGACAGAAAACGGTACGAATCATGTGTAAATAACAAAGTCATGTGCATAAAACAAATGTAGTGTAATTTAGTGTAAAGTAAAGGGCATGTGGATTGAGCATAAATGCATTGTACAAGTGAAGAACCATCTAAACACTGGATTTGGAGATGGTGGGTCACTGATGTGCTGCTTTGCCCCACAGAACAGCGAGCCCAGGCGGAGAGAGAGCGCCTGAGAGCAGAGGCAGAGGCAGCAGCCAGGGAACAGCAGAGGGCGCTAGAGAGAATACGTTTGTATGAAATGGAAAGGGTCCGTCAGGAAAATGAAAGGCAGCTGAAGGAGAGAATGGAGAGGGATCGAATAGCGGCTCAGGTGGAACACCAGCAGAGACTGAGGGTACAGTATGAACCCAGCCTGGCTACTCTGCCATACCAATATACACCCAGCTACTCTGCCATACCAATATACATCCAGCTACTCTACCGTACCAATATACACCCAGCTACACTACCATACCAATATACACCCAGCTACTCTACCATACCAATATACACCCAGCTACTCTACCATACCAATATACACCCAGCTACACTACCGTACCAATATACACCCAGCTACTCTACCATACCAATATACACCCAGCTACACTACCATACCAATATACACCCATCTACTCTACCATACCAATATACACCCAGCTACTCTGCAATACCAATATACACCCAGCTACTCTACCGTACCAATATACACCCAGCTACTCTACCATACCAATATACACCCAGCTAGTCTACCGTACCAATATACACCCAGCTACTCTACCATAGCAATATACACCCAGCTACACTACCATACCAATATACATCCAGCTACTCTACCATACCAATATACACCCAGCTACTCTACCATACCAATATACACCCAGCTACACTACCATACCAATATACATCCAGCTACACTACCATACCAATATACATCCAGCTACTCTACCATACCAATATACACCTAGCTACACTACCGTACCAATATACACCCAGCTACTCTACCATACCAATATACACCCAGCTACACTACCATACCAATATACACCCAGCTACTCTACCATACCAATATACATCCAGCTACTCTACCATACCAATATACACCCAGCTACACTACCATACCAATATACATCCAGCTACACTACCATACCAATATACATCCAGCTACTCTACCATACCAATATACACCCAGCTACACTACCATACCAATATACACCCAGCTACTCTACCATACCAATATACACCCAGCTACTCTACCATACCAATATACACCCAGCTACACTACCATACCAATATACACCCAGCTACTCTACCATACCAATATACACCCAGCTACACTACCATACCAATATACACCCAGCTACTCTACCATACCAATATACACCCAGCTACTCTACCATACCAATATACACCCAGCTACTCTACCGTACCAATATACACCCAGCTACTCTACCATACCAATATACACCCAGCTACACTACCATACCAACATACACCCAGCTACTCTACCATACCAATATATACCCAGCTACTCTACCATACCAATATACACCCAGCTACACTACCGTACCAATATACACCCAGCTACTCTACCGTACCAATATACACCCAGCTACACTACCGTACCTATATACACCCAGCTACTCTACCATACCAATATACACCCAGCTACACTACCATACCAATATACACCCAGCTACTCTACCATACCAATATACACCCAGCTACTCTACCATACCAATATACACCCAGCTACACTACATACCAATATACACCCAGCTACTCTACCATACCAATATACACCCAGCTACTCTACCATACCAATATACACCCAGCTACACTACCATACCAATATACACCCAGCTACTCTACCGTACCAATATACACCCAGCTACACTACCGTACCAATATACACCCAGCTACTCTACCGTACCAATATACACCCAGCTACACTACCGTACCAATATACACCCAGCTACTCTACCATACCAATATACACCCAGCTACACTACCGTACCAATATACACCCAGCTACACTACCGTACCAATATACACCCAGCTACTCTACCATACCAATATACACCCAGCTACTCTACCATACCAATATACACCCAGCTACTCTACCATAGCAATATACACCCAGCTACTCTACCATAGCAATATACACCCAGCTACACTACCATAACAATATACACCCAGCTACACTACCATACCAATATACACCCAGCTACACTACCGTACCACTATACACCCAGCTACACTACCATACCAATATACACCCAGCTACTCTACCATACCAATATACACCCAGCTACTCTACCATACCAATATACACCCAGCTACACTACCATACCAACATACACCCAGCTACACTACCATACCAATATACACCCAGCTACTCTACCATACCAATATACACCCAGCTACTCTACCATACCAATATACACCCAGCTACACTACCATACCAATATACACCCAGCTACTCTACCATACCAATATACACCCAGCTACTCTACCATACCAATATACACCCAGCTACATTACATACCAATATACACCCAGCTACTCTACCATACCAATATACACCCAGCTACACTACCATACCAATATACACCCAGCTACTCTACCATACCAATATACACCCAGCTACACTACCATACCAATATACACCCAGCTACACTACCGTACCAATATACACCCAGCTACACTACCGTACCAATATACACCCAGCTACTCTACCATACCAATATACACCCAGCTACACTACCGTACCAATATACACCCAGCTACACTACCGTACCAATATACACCCAGCTACTCTACCGTACCAATATACACCCAGCTACTCTACCATAGCAATATACACCCAGCTACTCTACCATAGCAATATACACCCAGCTACTCTACCATAGCAATATACACCCAGCTACACTACCATACCAATATACACCCAGCTACACTACCATACCAATATACACCCAGCTACACTACCATACCAATATACACCCAGCTACTCTACCATACCAATATACACCCAGCTACTCTACCATACCAATATACACCCAGCTACACTACCGTACCAATATACACCCAGCTACTCTACCATACCAATATACACCCAGCTACACTACCGTACCAATATACACCCAGCTACACTACCATACCAATATACACCCAGCTACACTACCGTACCAATATACACCCAGCTACACTACCGTACCAATATACACCCAGCTACACTACCATACCAATATACACCCAGCTACTCTACCGTACCAATATACACCCAGCTACTCTACCATACCAATATACACCCAGCTACACTACCGTACCAATATACACCCAGCTACTCTACCATACCAATATACACCCAGCTACACTACCGTACCAATATACACCCAGCTACACTACCATACCAATATACACCCAGCTACACTACCGTACCAATATACACCCAGCTACACTACCGTACCAATATAAACCCAGCTACTCTACCATACCAATATACACCCAGCTACACTACCGTACCAATATACACCCAGCTACTCTACCATACCAATATACACCCAGCTACTCTACCGTACCAATATACACCCAGCTACACTACCATACCAATATACACCCAGCTACACTACCATACCAATATACACCCAGCTACACTACCATACCAATATACACCCAGCTACACTACCATACCAATATACACCCAGCTACTCTACCATACCAATATACACCCAGCTACTCTACTGTACCAATATACACCCAGCTACACTACCGTACCAATATACACCCAGCTACTCTACCATACCAATATACACCCAGCTACTCTACCATACCAATATACACCCAGCTACACTACCATACCAATATACACCCAGCTACTCTACCATACCAATATATACCCAGCCCATACCAATATACACCCAGCTACACTACCATACCAATATACACCCAGCTACACTACCGTACCAATATACACCCAGCTACTCTACCATACCAATATACACCCAGCTACTCTACCATACCAATATACACCCAGCTACACTACCATACCAATATACACCCAGCTACTCTACCATACCAATATATACCCAGCCCATACCAATATACACCCAGCTACACTACCATACCAATATACACCCAGCTACACTACCATACCAATATACACCCAGCTACACTACCGTACCAATATAGCTACACGACTATGGGCTCAGATGGTCGCCCACAATTGCACATTTTTACCAGTGCAATAATAACATGAATAAAAACAGTGTAATAATAACATATGAATAAAAACAGTGTGTCTCAGTTAAAATCTGAGCAATAAGGACTTTTTTTTTTAATGTAGCGTGAGTAAACGCAAAAGTACACAGATAATAATGTACCAATACCTGTAAAAAGTGCTCGTGTAAAAAAACAAAGCATTTGAAACTTTCCACCACTGTCATCTGTGACATCAGGAGGAAGAGTAAATTAATTTTCTCCTCATCCTCCATCTTAATTCCATGCAGGAGGAGCGTGAAAGGTTGGAAGCAGAGTGCAGGAGACAGGAGGAAGAAAGAAACGCTGAGATCCAACGTCTGCAGGAACAGATCGCCTGGCAGAATAGAAACAACAGTAATGATGACTGTGTCCTTCTCTGAGTGCTGGAGTAAAAGGCCTCAAACAGCCACATACACTCTCAGAAAAGGGTATGAAAAGGGTCTAAAACGGTTCAAACGGTTGTCACTGGGGTGATACCCTATAGGTAGCCTGCCCTACATTCATTTGTAGGCTACCCCTAGCCAACAATACATAGGCTTATTGTTTTGTACTTTTTGTACTTTTTGTACTTTTTGTACTTTTTGCTTGCAACAAATAAAACATTGTTGTACTTCCAGGGTACATTTGTGAAATATGTTCTTTAAAAAAGAAAACTGTTCCTCCAGTGTACCTTTATTTATTACCTTTATTTATGAGAATGTCGTTAGACTACTTTATCTATGAAGTTGATTAATTTAGTTTGCAAGGTGATTGAAGGTGTGGGTGTTATGTTTGTGTGCTGCCACAGGAGGGCGCCCTTGTAATCCTTTAGGGTTCATTCCAATCGCTTATTTTATCCGTCCTCATCTCCTCTGTCCTCACCTGACCCGGAAATCCATCGAGGTTCGCCATCTTTAAGGACATTCCAAACCGCTAAATGCTCCTTGGAGGAGCGAGGAGTGGTGAACGAGCTGGCTACTGGAGGATGCTTTAGTGAGGAAACACAAGTGTAGCATTTGCGGAAGCCTTTTCTCGGAACGTGTGACGTGTAGCCTACAAATTATCCACCACTCTCCACATCTGCCATGTCGCAGGCACACCCTTACACAAATGCAATTTTACCGTTCCTTTCCATTTATTATAAAGCGCCAATCCATAATGCCACTCATTCCTTATAACTAAGAAAAGCCACATTTATTCATGAAAAAAAGAGGCTAAAAAGCATTGTAGTTAAGCACGTAAGCAATATGACGCTGATGCTTGATTGAGCAAGGGCGTTCATTTGCCTAATACATGTTGCCTCTTCTTCTTTGGTTTTAATGGCGAATCACTTCCATATATGGAGTATTACCGCCACCTACTGAAGGTATTACAATATTTAATATTCTGTAATATTCAGTCCAGTCATTTGTAGGAATGAGAATAAGTGTGGTTATTATGCTCCCAGATGGATTAACGTAAACTGATTTAAGGTCCATATTACTGATCCCTTCTTTTTTTAATTCTTCAGATAATATGTTCCTCTCCTGTGTATATTGTATGCAGTTGCAAAGGACATGTTCCACATTTTCTCTCTCATGACAGGTGTCACATTGTCCAGTTGGGTGTTTTTTAATGAGCTGTAATTATTCATTTAATTTTGTATGTCCTAGTCTTAATCTACTTATGATGCACTCTTCTTTCCTGTTTCGTCCTAATGGTCTGCTAACTCCAACCATCTTTTGAATTTGATATAAATGTCTACCTTTCGTATCTTTACCCCATCTCTCCTGCCACTGCATCTTTATTTGATGCCAGATGTATGATTTTGCCTCTGCTTTAATAATAGGTATTTCTTTGTTCTCCCATTTTAATGTCAACCCTCTCATTTCCCTCAACCCCCACATGAGCTGGGATCCACAAAAACAGAACCACAATAGCAAGTTTGTTTATTCTTAACAATGTTTCCAATATTTCATATAAAATGCATGCTGCCTCGATTCCTCCGTCCTCGTATCTGATCCTTGCATCCTTTCCTCGCGTCCTCCGTTGGCGGAGCTAAGGAGCGAGGAAAAGACGCGAGGAAGGTTTGCAAGGAGTAAAAATAAATGATTGAAATGAACCCCCTTAGTTGTGTTTACGCAGAAAACAGCTCAGAGTAAACTATTGGATGAATTTGAGAGGACACGGAGATAATCATCCAACCAAAAGAGTGCTACAGGCCTGCTGGGAAAGGGAGGGAACAGTTAAAACAAGTTTTGGCTGGACAGGGGATGGAGCAGCAAGAGACCTGGGAGTGTATGGAATGGAGTTCTGTCCGACAGTGTATAGGCCTAGAATCCCTGTGTGGATACTAGAACCATTAAACATAGACTTAGAGTTGCTGCAAGTTATGGAAAGGAGGGAAAATGCAGATCTAGTCAATGAGTTTTATTGGCATACAGAAAGTAAATACACAGAGTATGTACAGGTTTTTACGGACGGATCAAAAGATCCAATAACAGACAACACTGGTTCTGCTGTTGCAGTGCCTAGTAATAGAACAGAAATATGCAAACAGACATCAAACTTTTTAAGTGTATACACAG
>JAKUDI010000133.1:0-25000 GCA_022702515.1 Ilyophis sp. 1 JC-2022
TACCCAATGATAAATTATTTAGCATTGAGGGGCCCGTTTTAAAAACAATTAACTTTGCCGTCATCAATTCAGCTCATGGTCTCTACGATTGTGGTCAATACCGTAATGATTTACATATTCCCTTATGTCCTGCTCTGGAAAATGACAAAATATGATATGTTTTAACCATTTTCAGGCTAGTTAGCAGCAATAATATTGCATGTTTATTACTGTATTGTATGGAAACCATGCTAAGACAATATTTACTGTGAAATATTCTGCTACAGATCCCTTTATTTCACAGAGGAACCCTCAATGAATACCTCCAGTACTTCCAAAATACCCGAAAAAAGACAAGTGATTTAAAAAAATACAATAAATAAGTAAAATTCAAACTTAAAAAAGCATAAATACTGGCAATCATGGCAATGCTAATTGCTATAAAGGCATTTCTCTTGAAAATCTGACTCTTTTAAGGAGAAGTTCGACACTTAAAGGAGAAGTTCGGTATTTAACCCTGTTAAAAGGTTATTTACGATCATATACAATGGTCCGTATCAACATTTTGACGAACTTTGCAGTCTTGAGATATATTGTTTATTGCTCATGTCACAGCTAACTTACACAATGGATCTGGGCCCCGTTCCCCAAAAGCATCTTAGAGTTAAGATCATCTTAGAGTATTTTGTGTTTTATTGTGCTTTATTTATTTTATGATTCAAATGATTAAAATTTACTGACATTACATAAAACAGATAATAGAAATTGAGGGAGAAAGACAAAAAACAAATGACAAAAAACAAACAAACAATGAAAGTAATATAAAAACAAAATAGCCTAAGATGATCTTTATCTAAGATCCTTTTGGGAAACGGGGTCCTGGACGGGCATATAGAAAATCCTTCAAAAAACACCATAAACTCTCGTTTTCAAAGACGGGAAACTCACCGAGTGGTCATTGGCGTCCGTTGATGTTCTGACAGAAAAATCGCCGCAAAGTATGCTTCGTATCAGGTTTTATTTATCATTTTATTAAATCCATTGACCAGACGTTTACAAACGTATGGCTGTACAGCGACTGAAAATAGTTATACAAATCTTTAAACGGTTATTTAAAACATGTTTTAAACGTAAACGTAAATCACAAGACACCAGTGACCACTCGTGAGTTTCTCGTCTTTGAAAACGAGAGTTTGTGGTGTTTTTTTTAAGGATTTTCTATATGCCCGTCCAGATCCATTGTGTAAGTTAGCTGTGACATGAGCAATAAACAATATATCTCAAGACTGCAAAGTTCGGCAAAATGTTGATACGGACCATTGTATATGATCGTAAACAACCTTTTAACAGGGCTTATGAGGCTAAATACCGAACTTCTCCTTTAAACTCACATCCTGAAAAGGACTAACACTGAAACATCTTTTTTCAACATAATTTCCCCATTGCATCGTTGAGCTGTAGCTATACGTGGAATGGCGTACTGCATTCCTGAATGCATCTAACGGGAGAAAAGGATCATGGGAAATCACAAGGTCCCAAACACACATTGGACAGATGTTACCATTACCAAAAACTCATCATTCAAGTGTCCCACAACTAGGATGTAACCACACAGTAGCATTCTGTCCGATTCACTTCACAGCCACAATGGTGTGAAATGTCTACACCTCTAGTACAGCTTTATTAGAAACATCATCCTTTGATCTGGGTGATCTGGGTGATCTGTACCTAATCGAACTCTCGCCAGTTGTGACCCGACTGCAAAGCCTCAACGCACAACGGAAAAGAGGCCTATTCACAAGCTAGGCTACAGCGCTAAGCCGTCGTCCGATTTAACAAACGTGTATTTTTTTTTTTTTGTGTGTGTGTGTGTTTCTTTCTTTCATCGAAAAGCGACAACCGTTGCGTCAGCACAGGCAGGTTCTCGGCAGATCCTCCACCTCAGACAGAGGCATCGGCCTGCATTCGATGAGCTGCCTCAGCCTGAGGGGCTTGTGGTTCTTCAGCTTGTAGGCCAGGGTCAGGAAAATGGCATCCACGTGCTCCTTCTCCGCCGGATCCTTGGCGGACGTCTCGAAGAGGGGGAAGTTGTAGCCGTCAGCCAGGCGCTGAGCCAGCGAGGTGGGCACCTCCCCCTTGCCCTTCAGGTCGCACTTGTTGCCCACCAGGATCCGGGGCACCATGGGTGGGACGGAGTGGCGGCCGCATTCCTCGATCCACTCCGGCAGGCTCTCGAAAGACGAGAGCTTGGTGATGTCGTACACAAAGATGATGGCGTGGACATTGCGGTAGTAGTGCTCCACCATGCTTTTGCGGAAGCGCTCCTGGCCTGCCGTGTCCCATACCTGCAGCTGAGGAAAGAACGCCCCAGTTCAGTGCTCACGTAACTCAGACGTTGCAGTTAAAATTCCACCTCATGTGAGGTTACATTATAGGCATTTAGCAGACGCTCTTATCCAGAGCGACTTACACAGCATTTCTTTTGCATTTATACATAGTATCCATTAATACAGCTGGATATATACTGAAGCAATGCAGGTGAAGTACCTTGCTCAAGGGTACAACGGCAGTGTCCGACCTGGGAATCGAACTTACATTACATTACATTCATTTAGCAGACGCTTTTATCCAAAGCGACGTACAGTAAGTGCATACAGAAAGGTCATCGAAGTAACTACAGAACAGATAAGAAAGCACATTCTTCCCATACAGTAGCAGCTATCCCTAGTAATGAACACAATGCAGTTCACAGTGAACTGGGTAAATCAGCTCTAATACAATTCTATTCTAAATATTATAAACCTGAATACATTGAAAACACAGTTCAACAAGAACACATACCATGAGGTCCTAGATAAGTATTAGATAAGATACTTTCGGTTACAAACCCAGTTCTTTAACCATTATACCACACTGCCGGCCTGTGTGGTATATTAATATTAATTGTTGTGTTAAACTATTGTTAAATATCCAGGTATGAAAATGGCCAGGATGTGGAAATGTAAGCTGTATAAGTTGCTATGGATCAGAGTGACTACTAAGAAAATAAATAACCAGGATTCTCTTTGGTAGCAAAACTGTGGTTTTATTGTTGGAGTGAACTGTTTTAAATTAATATGAATATTGAAATAACTTTTCAGGCAGCTGTTTACAGCAATTTGTTAGACTGGGCAGTCCATGGTTTCTAAATCCTGAAGTCGACTGTCAACAGACGGATCAATAACATCAGAATGACAGAATCGTCTTTTCCTGAAGAAGATGCTCAGGCAACTAACTTAGCAAATGATGAAAATAAATTGAGTCTGTAACGTTACTGGATACAAGAAAGTTAATATATAATGCTGACTGCGCCGATCAAAATTCTAATCACACAACCATTCCAGAACGGATGCCATTCCTTTTCATCTGGATTTAATGTAGATTGCCACCTTGATTTGAACATTCCTATATTTACGTAAAACATTATCTTGGAAACACAATTAATAACATTATCTAATATAGCTAACGACAAACAAATCTAAATAAAGAATCACGGTTTTAAAAGAAAAGAAAACAATATTCAATTTGCTATTGTGTTAGCAATCGGTGTCGTGTTTTCTCACATATGACCGAGCACATTTTTAATTTGTATTTTAAAGGAAAATTGTGGGTTATTAGATAAAAAAAACAATTGAACATTTCCTAATTTAGTTATGCCAAGCTAGTTAACGTTAAACGTTACACGATTTATTTTCTCACCTTGATGTTTTCGCCATCAATGTCCACAGTCCTTTCTCTGAAATCCACTCCGATTGTAGCTTCAGGGTTTTTAAGAAACCGCCCCCCGCAAAATCTATAACTTAAACATGTTTTCCCTACATTCGAATCCCCAATCACAATAATTTTAAAAATTCGAGTCTGAAGTCCATATTCATGGTGCAACTCCTTTGCAGAACTGCTCCTATTGTACACCGTAACGAAACCATGATCATTTTTGTTTTCATTTGCCATGGCTCCCATAACCCCATAGCGAAGCTTCGCGAGAGTAGTTGAATCCCTGTAAAATTACGTCAGTCGGCAGGTTTTGTGTCAGAGAGACATTTCAGACAAAATAAGCTGTCAATATTAACCAAATTATTGCTGTCACGTTTTAAAAAATGTTAAATAAATGCGGAAATACTAACTGATAAACGTTAACAATGTAAATTACAACAAAAAAGGAATCCATTGCGCACTATTGAAAGGTCATAATATATATATATATATATATATATATATATATATATATGAAAGAGTACAGAGTTATTATTTCAGAAGAAGTTGTTGCTTTGTGAGGTTTCTCAGCAATTCCTGATATAACTCACAGGTGTTGATTATGTGCAGATCATTCCCCTTGTCTCTGATGCTGTGCACAGTGGTGATCACAAGGGCAGCTTCACTCTGGTGATTAGCTTTTGCCATTCCCAGGGATGAACGCCAACCTATTCCGTACCTTCTGAGCTCCAGAGCTGTGGAACCTGTAGCAGTTTACTCACAAACTGGTGCTGGCTGCAGACGCAAGAAGCCCAAAAAACCAACCTTTCTACAGACTGTACAGTACATCTAAACATTTTGTTTGGGGGTTTTTTTATCAAGAAAATAAAAAACTACCTTGACTGGAGAACTATATTTTCTGAAACCTTTTTAACCTGCACAGAGGAAAAAAAGACAACCGCCACAAGAGTTTGCCATAACGACACACATGCTTTTATTCACATATCCCCATACATGTTACATGTACCTCTCTTATTCACACATCAGTGCGTCAAGATGCTGAGAACCTCAATTTGCACAAAGACAAATATGTCGCCGCTTGTCATGGATATTGGGTGTGGTTGAGCGTATCAGCCGTCACACACACATCCACAGCCTATCTCCCATAGGCAGACTGTTTGCATGTTTCAAAGTCCTGTGATGACTTTTATATCTTCCTCAAGCAGCACCATCACAATCTCTGATCCACCGGGCACAATGTGGAAATCACCTAATTATTTTTTTGAACCCTGAAGTGTTGATGATACATAATTATATAGGCACTTAACAAAACACATGCTGTTTTACATACATATATAAAACAAGTAAAACTTAATTTAAAACACACAAAAAAATGTGTTTGGTTGATGACAAAATAACGAGTGGCAGCAGAATATTGATGTTTTTTGCAGTCGCACGCCAAAAAAGTCCAGCAATAATCCACTGACTGGGCTTTAGTCTCTGCTGTTTGGTTGCCACTGTCTGATTTACAGGCGGGTGACGTTTGTCACACGTCCCCTCTAACCTCCGGGCCGGACACAGAGGACGATGGCAGAAAAAGGACGAGCACAGAGAGGACACCATCCTGTGAAATATGTGCGGAGTGGTTTTCAAACGAGGATTCAAAGGTTTCCTCCAACAGTTTACAAACGTGCTGTCACTTAGGAGACTTTTCAAATAGGATTTTCATGTTTCACACAACGGTGTCCGAGCAGGAGACAAAAAACGGGACACGCACCCGAGGACTAACATGATCATTTACTTGAGCAAATGAGCACACGGAAGGCCAGGTTTTAGCACGTGGGAAAGGTGTGAGCCCCTTCAAAACCAACATTTCTACTAAATCAATTGTGAAGATGACGGCTTGATGTGCTCAAAGTTTTAGTAAATATAGCCCATATTATATTAAATTAATTATATCTAATTTACTTCAATTCTAATTCAATTTAATTATTAGAAATTGTATAATAAGCACAAAACATTGAATTAAAAGGTACAAGCAAACTCAATGTGTTTTCTAATAAGACCAGCAATGGAAACAATGGGGAACATAATCTCCCAAAAATGAGACGACTCCCAGCCTGTCAGAAGATTGTCCTTATAAGTTCCCTGTTTGAATGTGAGTTTCCACATTAGTAGACTCAGTCATCCTTGCCCCTCTGCTGAAAACCCCTGGACTTCCCGTTCTCCAGCTTCCTCTTCCTGCTGACCTCTCCCGTGGCTCCTTTATTCACCGTTGGGGCGATGCTCTGCTCCTTGATTTTAGCCTCACCAGGCTCACTGCGGTCATATGAAGTGAGAATCAGAACAAACCACAGCGCAGTGACACACACCTGACAACGTGAGCCGGACAGCCGGCTCGTTGCGTGACTGTCGGCATTTCAGATGCTCACATCTAAAACCTGTAGCACTGTCCATAACATTCCTCTTGCCCCACTGTGAACTGAAACAAATCGCAACTGGGATACAGTGCAAAAAAAAGCTCTTCACAGAATTTTTAAATATAACAATGTAAAAAAAAAGTTCATAAGAATAATTGTCTAGCAACCTAATATGTAACCAACCGTTCTAATATCAGCTGATGCCATCATGACCAACAAGGGTATATAGAAAATATAATCCATTTACAAACTGTATAAAAACTCGCTGTAATTTATATAATATTTTAAAAGATTAGTATGCTGAGCAGAACTCTGAATTTATATTGAGTTTATATTAAATTTGCCTGAGAACTTCCTTCCTGACTGTATGATGTTTTCCCTGTCATCTTTCCCTGTTCTTTCCCTGTCATCTTCCCCGTTTTCCTGTTCATCCAAGTCCTTCAACACAAAATGA
The DNA here is from genome assembly GCA_022702515.1 of Ilyophis sp. 1 JC-2022. Lineage (NCBI taxonomy): Eukaryota > Metazoa > Chordata > Actinopteri > Anguilliformes > Synaphobranchidae > Ilyophis > Ilyophis sp. 1 JC-2022. The sequence continues at coordinate 6,586 of JAKUDI010000133.1, forward strand.
AAGCAAGTTAATCTGACTGATTAAATGTCCTGGGACGTAAATATGGGGATATTATTCTTAATGTTATGCATTGATATTTATGACAATGTGAATTAAAGAGGTAAATCATCTCTCAATACTTAAGGTGTCTAATCCAGAACAAATTAAAAAAAAAAAAAAATTAGCAGTTGCTAAATTTATACTTAAAGGAGTAAGTATATGATTTAGGTTTGAGGGGTTGGCTTGTGTTCTGTGTAGACTGCAGTCATTCTGGTTGAGCAGTTGCTTCATGGCAATTTGAATTTCTCCTGCACAGCAAAAATCCTGGTGTACATCTTTTGACCGTGGTCTCATATAAACACTCTAGGGTGTTAAATGTACACCCTATGGTGTTAAAGTTACACCAACAGTGTTCGATTTACACAGACTGTTTTGCTGTGTGGGGAAATAAATAATCAGCTGTGAAGTCCGATGAACTTACGTTGCATCTCGCTCCTCCTCAGCCTGATCTCCCGTTGCACATGGGCTGGTCTTCCGGACCTTCTTTGCTGGAGTTTCCCTTTCTTCCACGTCGTCAGGAGGAGAGGTCTTGTCATCATCGTTATCATCATTTTCATCATCATCATCATCATTATTCTCCTCCTCCTCGTCATCATCATCATCATTATCCTCCTCTTCCTCATCATCATCATTGTTATTCTTGCCCTCTTCGGTTTTTCTTCTCTGAGAAGATTAATACTATAATCAGCATACCCATCGTCTACATCATAATCAGTGATTAAATGTTTGCTGGTTTTAAAGTTGTTTAGCAGGTACTGCTTTACAATGGTGCTCTGGACAATGAAACACCATTAACAATTAAGAAAACAGATAACAGCTCTGATATAAATGGCCAGTAACAACCCCCCCTCCCCCTTCATTCCCACTGAAACTGATCTTAGGGACCTGCAGAACTCTGGAATTATCTGGCTCCTCCGTATCTGTCACCCTTTCTGTTACGCTCTCCTCTTCCCCTGATAAGGGCTCGGGTTTGGGAGGATCCTCCTTCTCCTGCTCCTCCCTTTCCTCTATGCTGCCGGCCTCTTCCAGGGGAGAAAATTCTGCTGGCTTCTCCCAGCTGGTCTCTGGGTGAGTGAAACGGGGAGAATTCACATCATCGTTTGCAGGCACATTGGGTCAAACATTTAGATGTGTATTTAATTTTTTCAAATCACATGGCCTCAATGTCATGGCTGTAGGCAGAGTAGCCCACCCCCAGTTTCGGTGTTATAGTAGTAGGTACGCCCATCTGTATTCAAAACTTCCGTCCATGAACAGCTTGAAGACTTCTTCAGAAAGCAGAAAAATATTACCGTAAAACAATACATAACAATATTCTCTGAGTACAGTTATTACATTAAATTATAATTTAGATGACCAAAGAGACAAAAGAGAAAAAATTTAATCATTGAACAATCATTACGGTATTCCAGTATATGTGAATCTAGGGGACATTTAAATAATGAATAGGTAACAAAGTCTACCTCATTTTTAGTTTTCCTTTCCCCCTGGAATCCCTCTGGCTTCTCCCACTGAGCTTCTGAAATAAAATACAGGACCAAACTGAGGTTGCTTCTGTGGCCAAATACCCTGCTTTTCAGTGTCCGAGACAATAAGCATCTTTCACCTAGACTGGTGTGAAACAGAGGTGATGTGACCCCTACCTCCTGTCAGTGAGTTATAGAAGTAGGTCTGTCCGTCATCAGTGAGTCTCTGAAGCCAATCTTCTGACTCATTTTCACCGGCTGAAGGCGCCGCTACAATTTCTATGCTGTCTTTGCAGATGCAAGTCAAGTAGCAAAAATAGGTCCAAAACAGAAACGTTAAAATGGTCAAATGCAATGACAAACAATATAAACACAAAGGTTAAATTTTGAGTAACATGAATAACTTGTTTCATTGTTAAAATAGAATCAAAATAAAAAATACATTGCAATTTAACCCTCTCATGTGTTTAATAACAAAGAGTGGAAACAATGTAATGTGAACACTAATATGTAACAGTAACATTCATTTGACATCAGTAGATGAAAGATTAAATGAAAAGAGCCAAGTAGGGTTAAATACAGTACAAAGAAACATTAAAGCAACAGAAAAGCTGAGAGCAAAACAAAAGCAAAAGTATTACTTGTGTCTTCACATGGAACACCCCTTGTTCATTATATGAAGAGCCACTACAGTGTTATCTGTGCATTTAAATAGTCATTATATACGTGTGAGTACAATTCCTTTTGAATAGATTACCTCCACAGAAGGGACTTCTCCCATCCTGTATTATGTTTTATTATCAGGTGCATAACTTCAATGAGCATGTGTGTGGTGTCATTACCTGTTTCTGATACTAGCCTTTCCAGACCCTCCACCCCCAGCACTTCTTTTTCCATAGTTGTAAACTCCTCGGACATAAAACAGCTCCACTTGGCTTTGCCAAATGCTCCTCTTCTTAAATTCGAGAGGCCGGGGAGGCCGGGTTTTAATTGCATTCAAGTCACCAATGTGACCAATTCGTGGAGAGCAGGGGGTGTGCTTATTTCTGGGTTCTTGCGTCTCCTTCTTATCTCTGCCATAAACTTGGTCAACCTCCAGTTTAGTTGCGTCCCCTGTGGGTTCATTGCAACAGTGATCCTCAAGGTGGAGGCCTACTTCAATTCTATAAATTACTGTCAGCAGTCAAGTTTAGCTGTTGCATCCAGTTTCCTTTTGAGGAGAACAACATGAACATATTTCCTTAGAAAGTTGGTTATTTTTATTGTATTGCAAATTATTTCCCTTCTAAAGTGTAGGCTAATGTAGAATTAATTTAAAGTTGTGTAAACTACAATACTCAGTTATGGCTAAACGTAATAAATAACTAAGTTACCTAATAGTTAACGTCAGCCTTCATGGACAGACTAGGCTACTTGTTGATGCTGTTTGCTTCAACCCTGTGAACTAGGCTTCTGTATGTGTGAGCACCGGACAGCTGACATTTGGCGAAGCGTTAACTTTCGCAGCACATTGCAATTAGGCTACCACCGCTAGGGAACTCAATTGTGAGTTCGCAAAATGTCCTTTTCTAAAAAAGAAAATGAATGTAGAATTAGTTCAAATGTATACTATCGCTTAGAAATTGTAGATAGCCTGGTTAGTGTGTTAGCTAATTAGGTTAGGCTACGTAGAATAGCTAGGCTAGTTAGCTGCCATTACTAATAGTGGTTAAATAAATACAGAAAGCCAGTAGACGTACTATTTACGTCCTGGACATGCAACATAGTGTGATTAGTTAACAATTTCCATAAAAAAATCCACATTATTTGTACAATTAGCCTACACGATTGCAACATCACATGTTTCTTACTCTTACTTTCTTACTGTTTCTTTCGACTCCCATATGGTCTAGCGGTTAGGATTCCTGGTTTTCACCCAGGCGGCCCGGGTTCGACTCCCGGTATGGGAAGAGTATTTTTTCTTAGTTAAAAATACTGATGAAAGTGTGGTTGCTAAACTAGATAGGCTACTAATTGTTATGATAAGCGAATAGAACCCTGACGACAGAGCCTATTTCATAATTAGGCTACGTATTTTTGTTATATATCAGATCGACCAATCATTGTTCTTAACCATTCTAACATGCCCTCGACCACACATTTTGCAATTTGCGCCTACCTCCGTGAGCGAATTAGCTAATCTCATTTACAAGCACTAATATTATGTTCCATAATATTAAATCTTTATTTAACTTTTAAAATACATTCCCATACAATACAGCTGTTCAATACACAGTTAGACAAGGAAATAGCGCCCTCTCAGCTGTGCAAGTTTAACAGTAAACGATTTTTTACAGGTGGGGGCAAAACAGATTGAAATGACCAGTGACGTTACAGGCATTGCTACATGTGTGGCCTTACCAAAACAAAAGCTTTGCTTAGTCCAAAGAAACAAACGTATCTTCCTGCTTCAAATAAAGAAAACACTTAGAAAACGAATTAAAAACCTTTAGAGCAGATTTCACAATATAACAAAGATTTCTCATTTAATCTCATGTTATTAGACTTGCTGTTCAATTACATTTTCAGTGTGAAAAAAAAAATAGAAAAACTGCAAGAAAACACATTTAAAAACAGCTTTGAAAAATTTGATCCCATGTTGTCGACTTTCAAATTTTTGGCTAGTATGCTTCGTTTAAAGAATCAGAATATTATACCCGTAGACACAATGTAAAATTTTACCTCAGATCTACATGTACCATTGAGTATCTCACAGACTCACTTCTTAGGCATTCTGCACAGCTCATCCATATTTGAACCCTATTTATCCTAAATTGTGTGTATGTGCTCATTCCTGCTACCTCTTTAATTTTCAAATGCACAGACACACGTCCAGAGAACAGGAATGCCAAGCCACTTCTTTTCACCTACCAGTCCACCAGTTAAGCTCACACAGACATTGAGTTGCAAGAGGTCACTTCATGTGCAGGTTGTGCAGGTGGAGTGCAGGCACCCAAATTAGTAGGGGGGTGTCACTGAAGTGCAGTGAGACTTTGGCCATGACCGAATATGATCCCTGTTCCATGACCCCTGTCCACTCAGACCCCTGTTTGCCCTCTCCCCTTACTTTGCAAAAAGTGTGCAAAATAAATCCTGTAAAATTATTTCCAAACTAGTGAGGAAGTAGTTTATGTCTTGCTCTTGTACCATAGATCATGTATGCACGTATTGTACAACAATTTGTAGTTTTTACTTCCGGTTTACTTCCTGAAATTGTTGGATGAGTGTGCTCCTGAATCCCCTCAACAAAACCTGGAAATAAGGGTTTCATCCTGGGATTTCAAGCGCCCCCATTTGTGAGAAAAAGTTGCCCGCTCAAAAGCTTTTTGATGAAGTTGACTCAAATATGCGCCCAAAAAGGGGTGAATCGATCATATTCGGTCATGGCCACAGACATACTGCCACCTGAAACCCCTCCCTCACCAGGTAACACTATTGCCAATTGAGTGTCACCCTGCAGTACTGACGTTGGCACAGTCTAGATCTGTAGGGCACATCCACATGCTAAAACAGGGCCTTAACAGGGCAAACCACCCAGCAGGCCCAGTTCATCCAGTTATTTTCCCATTCAAGAACACTTTGTGATCAGGCCCAGCCAACTGTGTACCCAACACTGTTGGGCCTTTACTGCAGCTTCCCGTGCCATTTCCCCTTGTTCAGTAGCATCCGTCTCTCCAACTGACATCCCGTAGAGTGCTGAGGGCAGATACGCTCTTTGGAGGCATGAGCAAACTGTTAGAGGACAAATCCAATTAGATTAGAATAGAGTAGATACATTATATTTGACTTCATTTCAAATGGATAATAAGTAATATTTAACATAATATTTGGAAAATTAACTTTGATGCATTGAGTTAGCGATAGGCTAAATTACATCTGTTGTCTACTGGCAGGTAACAGCAACAAACAACATCATTTTTCCATGAACTTCCATTGCAGGATCTGGTAACAACATAAAGCAAGCATAACCACACAACACCTTGAAACACCAAATAAGTAAAATCATTTTTTAAAAAGCTATTAGAGCTAGGAAGTACAGAGACACGACATGACTTATTTTTTTCCCTTACGGCTGCGTAACACTGCACCAGAAAAGGTTTCATGTTCTGTCTCTCTCTTCGCTTTCGTAATCTTAATTTTTTTTATGTATCCCGATTTTTGACCTCAATTTGGGATGGCTAATAGGAACTGTAGGTCTGTTTCATCGCAGCGCCATCCTCTATCAATTCGTGAGGGCCACATACTAGCATAGGCTACACTTTGCCACAATGTGTAATGTTACTATCAAGTTTTGCAATATCAATTTTTGGATAGTGTTGACAAATTTGACAGCTCATTGGTTTGTACACTGTAATACAGTCTATTTCTGAAACTACATCAACTTGAGAGTGAAGTGTTTACCTTAAAAATATATATTTCAAAGGTAACATGTATGTCCACCTTGAGAAAGTTGCCTTGTAGCGCACAACAAAACCTTCACAGAAATATCACACATTTATCATTGAAATGTCATTGCAAAGAATATGAATCTGATTTGAGTGGGATCTTTTGTTAATTCCTGTATAGTTTTCGCAAGCGATTTACCTGCGTAAAGGCTGGCCTATCTTGCTGCGTGGGATGGCACCTGTCCCAATGAAAGAGGCAGGACGGGGGAGGGCACTGCGGGCCGTCGTGGGCGGGGCACTGGGTTTGTTGTGTAGGGGTATGCTGGACTGTGCATTCATGGCAGTGGGTAGGCTTGGGGAGCCCTTTATGGTGGGGCTGACGTAGGCCATGGCCTTGAGAGGTGGCCGTGAAGACCCAGAGAAGTTCCCCACACTCTGGACCCGGTGCTGCAGTGGACCTGGGGAAGGAACTAGAAAAAGAGGCAGGAAGTTAACGCCCCCTCAGTTATTACAGGTCTGTTATTATTACATAATGCTCCATGTACATTGAGCTGACCTCTTGGTCAGGTTTCCCTTGTGAAAGAGAGGTTCAGTGGGACTGCCTGGCTAAATAAAAATAAAAATGAATTTACCAATCGTAAGGTGTTGGAGATCAAAGTGAACAGGCATGGTGTGTTTTGTCCTATTTCACAGACATCTCCCGTAAATCAACATTAGCAAAGTTCAGAACTTCAGAGGGAACTGAGGCAACTTGACAGGAAGTGATCTCACTTGAAGACTGAAGCCTGGCCAGCCCATTGGAAGAGTCGAAGCTCTGGCTGTTGCGTATTGAGGCAGTAGGGCTGCTGAGACCGGTGGCACAGGGAATGGAGAGGACACTCTGGACACTGGGCATGCTGGGAGCTCGCACTAAGTTGGGCATGCTTCTCTGCAGGTGATCTGCAATGTGACACGGCATACTGTCAGATACAGTCATACATCATGCTCTCAGTACATCATGCTAAGTGTTGATTTAGGATCTGAAAATATAGGGTTTTCAAACTCCAGTCCAAGGCCCTGTGCTTCGTACATGAATGAATCAGCTGGCTAACTGCGTTGAGTAAAACCCGGAAACCAACTGAATATGGAACATATGACCTAGCAAAAACACTGTTTTACTCAGCGCAGTTAGCCGGCTAGCGCAGTTAGCCAAGTACAAGAAATAGGGCCTTGGAGGGCTGCAATCAATGTCTCAAAGTTTTTGCAGTTTCCTTCCAATAAGCAGGCAATTTAGGCCTTTTGAGTGCAGAATCTTTGGTCAATCAATGACATAAATTAGGCACATAAGAGCTGAAAGAAAACCAGTAGACACTGCAGGCCTCCAGGATCTGAGTTTTGATCCCTGTGGTAATGCAAACTAATCCTGAGGCTAACAGGAATGACCAGTTATCCACACCCAGCATCATGACATGTAGGTGCACTCAAAACCGCATAAAATAATTACAGATTGTCTAATAATCCTCTGGCAAACAATAATGCAAAGGAAAATAATTATAAACATGTGTTATTGTTTGCTCAATCAGTCTCATTTTTAAAAATGAGAAAATAAAAACAAAGATCTGCTATGCTAGATGTCCTATGAATAAAACACACAGAGGCAACAGCAACCAACTTCACAGAAATTGAAACCTCAGATCTTAAACCCCTAGTCCACAGAAATGCACTGCAACAGAAACAGTGGTTCCTTTTCTCACAAATTAAGCACTGTTGTTACAATTTTTGCCACTCTCTGGTCTAGAGGTTTAAACCTGAGGTTTACAGTCCTGCTAATTTGGCTGCAATTTCCTCTATGAAATAAAAATGTTTCGTTTTTGCTATTATTATTATTGCAATTCATTTCAATGGGATGGAAAATTTCACACTGCATGTAAAACTGTCATTATACGTACATGAAGATAACATAATATTCTAATTTGACCATAATAAATAAACATTTGAAATTTCTTACAAAATCAATGTAAAAGCTCTTTAAAAAAGTTTTCGGAGACTTGACATATTGAACGAATGACACATTGTATTGATGCCAGTGCAATCCTTCTGCTCTTATAATCCCTATACTGCTTGACCAGCCACAAGCTCCTCTTGAGCTATCAGATTAGAACAGCAGAGAAAACATGTTCACTAAACTGCAACAGGATGAGTTTGCCAGCAGCTGCAGTTAGTCAGAACGCGACAAAACTGATTGGCTTGTTCAAACGGCTGGCACAATGTCCCATAATCCTCTATCAAAATCACTAATTTAATTGTAAAAGCAATTTAAAAAATGTTTACATATTCTAGAATTTGTCATCATTTAAAAAAAAAAAAATTATTTACTTAAAAATTTTTTTGTGGAAATTTTTGTTTTGTTTGACCACTATTTTCTCCTTATGTGGAATTCCCAATTTTGTGTGTTTGTGATCATCACTGCAACCTCTTTCAATTTGTGAGAGTGCAGCAAGCATGCACTCATCCGAAACATTCAACGTCAAGTTAGCCTCACACAGGAGGACTTCTTGCTTAACTTGTTGGCCCCCATTTTTTTTTTTGGGGGGGGGGGGTACATTCAATACCTAACCACGGGGCATATCCACACCACAGGACAGTGTCTTAACCAGAATGAGCCACCCAGACCATTAAATTAGCTTTAAGATCAGCTGATCATAAAACTCAAGCACAATTTTTAAATAAATTTGAAATGTGAAATCAACTCTTGGATTTCCTCATGCATTGAACATTAGTTATGTTAGTCAAAGATAAGCTTTCAAACTTACTCTCATATTCTGCACGATTCCCAACAGGAGATCCTAAGATTTTTGCTAAGGTTTACAGACAATTCAACAGAAGACGGCAAACGAAAACAGCACATGCACAAAGACAATAATGTTTTAAACGCAAGGCAGGTAAATTATCCCTTAAGGGTGGATCAATGTATAGACTGCATGTATAATTGAGTGGGAATTAACCTGAACATAACAATTATGATGAACTGTTACTGAGCAATTATTACTTAGACCACACCCAAATCAAGAAAACAATAAAATCCTGACAAAAGCTTAGATCAATAAATTATTAATTTGAGTATCAGTCTATATTGCATTTCACAAGAATGCTTTACTGAACTCTGCCCAAATCATACATCAATTTAAGAATGAATAAAACACCTCCTGAAGTGTTGAGACCGAGTTTATGAGCAGTATCTGTTCACTGACAGTCCCCTAAGCTCTCCTTAAGCCCAAGGGCGGTAGACCTCTGGATGTCTGGGTCAGGTGACCTCCCCTGTGCGTCTGGGTCAGGTGACCTCCCCTGTATCTTTGGGTCACGCAACCTCCCCTGGATCTTTGGATCACGTGACCTCCCCTGGATCTTTGGGTCAGATGACCTCCCCTGTAAGTTTGGGTCGGCCGTCTTCCCCCCTGCTCACCTCTGCTGGCCCTTTGGGTCTGCGAGTGTGTGTCCGGCATGTATCCCGAGATGTAGCCAGGCGTGGCAAGGCTGCAGTTTTGCTGGAATGAGAGGTTGCTGAGGTACTGGTGGGCTAAGGGGCTGCAGGGGCTGCGACGGGGGTCTCTGGCGCCGGAAAAGGAGAGGGAGTGGGACAGGCCCCGCTGCAGGGGCATGGCGCGAGCCACGCGGGGCCCGGCGGAGAGGGGCATGTGATCGTACTCCTCCTCATTGGCCAGATCCGGCTGGCTGGACATGGGCTGCCGTGGCCGGAAGGAGAAGCTGGAGCTGCGGCGGTTGGCCGAGGCTGAGGTGGAGGCATAGTCCTGACGCAGGCCTGTAGGGGTCAAACACACACACACACACACACACACATAAGAGTGGAAAGGATTTTATAAGCTTCAGATCGAAACTGATCCAGTTTCAGCGTGAGTTTTTCTTATAGATCTGAATACATGGCAATTGCAGCACATTACATTGCCTCTTATTGATTCTTCACTTAATGCGATTGCACATGCATTTTTAAACCCATTTCCTCCCACCATGCCAGATGGCCAGCACATACAAATAGTCCCAGAGAACCTACTCTCTTCCTGCAGTCGCGCCATGATCTGCACGTCGGTCAGGTCCTGCAGCTTGTATCCCATGGCGATGGAGTTATCCTCCAGCTCCGAGGTGCTTAGCTCGCTGTCGACGGAGGACTGGCGGCTCAGAGGCAGCAGTCTGCGGCCGGCGCCTTCAGACAACAAGACGGTCATGCATATTCATTATTTTAGGATCTACAAAAATATGCACACTCAAAACAGACGTATCTTTTTTTCAATGTATCTCTGTGTCTAGTTAAGGTTTTAAGGACAACACATTTTGTGTTACTTTTCAACAAGTCCGTGTTCAAAAAGTTTCCCTTTTTAATAAACTAGCACCGGAAGTGGATTATTTTATTTGCATTCATTGCAGTTTTTTACGGTGAAATTTTTAATTTCGTAACACACCGTTTGAAAGTGTTAAAACTCACGATTCTATCGCTATAAACTATTTTTCAAGTCCATTGTTATAGGGACAATGATTCCTTATTTTGTAACAAGACACAAAAAAGGTTCTTTCAAAATTATGATTCTGTATGTTCTGTGTAGCTATTCTGGAAGCCCCCAGACGACACGAATAACAGTCAAGTTGGTATCGTTATGCCGGCAAAAAAAAATATATATTTTAGGCGAAAAAAACTGTGTCGAAGCTTCTGTTACTTTGTTTAATTAATAATTGTACAGTTTGAAAACAAACTCCTAACGGTTCCCTTACAGAAAAGATGGATTATGCCTGTAGTCAAAGAGGTTCAAGAACAGTAACCGTTTTATTTTCGGGCTTGTGTTCAAAAAAGGTGGTGCTAGAGAAGGGGCTAACACATAAATTGTGTATGAATTCGACACAAACTATGTTGAAAGTAAGATAAAAGTAGTAACTTTGACACAAAATATTTTGAAAGTGACACAAAAGTAGTAACACAAAAGGTGTGTTGGATGTGAACACATCCTTTTTGAAAGTGTGTCCAAGTCTCATTCAACATAACTTAAACCGTCAGTCTTATCTGGGAGGCTTAATCGGACCCTGAGCCATAAATCCATTAAAAGGATAGTTCACGTTCTGTGGTTTGCAGTTACCAGGAGTATTTATTTAGACCTCCAACCCACGAATGCCTTCAATACCAGTCATTGTAAAGCATTGGTCATCAGACACTTCTGTGTCTAAAATATCAAAAACAGTTTAGGCCAATTGAACAAACAATAAAACTGAAATAGATAGGCAATGTCAGAAAATTAAAATATCCGTTTAAGACCAAGCTGTTGTAAGTAACGTATACCTCACAGATCCACCATATAAAAAAAAAACACTGTTAAAAGACAATGGACACACAGTGCAATGTTTGGGCAACGTATATCAAGACAAAAAACGAGCAAGAAAAATAAATATGTAAAGAAGTCCATCCTACAAAACATTGTGACTTTGAGTGCTCATGTGGCTATTCCCTTTAAAATTCCATACATACAAATTATTATGTTCACTTAATACATACCATTTTCTGCCAATTGCATTTAAAGACATAATTATGTATATATGTTTGAATTATTTAGATTTTTTGATTGTAAATCTTATACATAAATCTACGGGTAAAAATAAATAGATATGTTTCAATGCAGAACCCTTTACTGTGATATCTGCTCTAGCATAGCGACCATCTTGCACAGATGGTCAGTGGTGGGATAATGGCAGATTATGCAATAGCTTGTTTATGTAAGCCGTCAAATGATAGTGCACTTCAATGTGTACACAGCACGTCCTCTAGATGTGCTAGTGACAAATGAATCGCAAAATGTGCTCCGACAAATACAATCTGATTTATGCATTAAAGGTATAAACACAATTCTATTGTCCCTGATATTTAATCTAATCAGATCACCCTAATTAAGGTACCATCGAATGCCTTAGTACATTCGAGTATAAAGTGAATGTAACGTAAGGCGAGCAGGAACATCTACGACTCTCTGAATTTATGCGGTTAATACTTTCTGAGCGAGTGAGCCGTGTACCTGGATCTGAAACTGAGGATAATAATAAAGACAGTTGCTATTATAAACAAATGGTTTGCTGAGATTTCACACGCTCCCCCCCCCCACTTACCACCACAGCTCCACGTCCTCCCTCCCCCCCCCCTCCCCCCCCTCCCTCAGCTTTCCATCCATTCTTGTTTGGGATGTTTACAAAACCCTTCAGTCTGTTAAAGTCAGTCAAGCACACCCGCCACATTTTTAATAATCCTGCAAAAAAAATAAAATAAATTTGCATGTGTGTCAGCCCTTTTATTTTATTTTAGCCTCCTCCTTTTTAAGGGAGGGCCCTATCCCTATCAATGAAATGAAAGGTCATCCCCCCCCTCTCTGAAAACATGCCTTGCATTATGTAAACCAGCTAAGACCCATCTCCTTGACCTCACAGTTTTTGCAAAGATTGCTGAAAAATCTGCCCTCCAGTGGCTGCTCAAGGACATTACATTCGACTCCACATGGCTTGGTGGTCTGAGGGGCAGGTCAACTACCTATGCCCTTGTTAGCCTGGTTGATAGTCTGTTCAAAAACACAAACAAACCAGGCTCTGTCTGTCTGATTTTAGTAAATATTTTGACCGGTTTAACCACAACACTGGTCAACAAGATCTTGACCATGGGAGCCAGGCTTGAACTAGTTCTCTGGATTTGTGACTTTTCCGAACGAAGACAAAAGTATAAGATTGGGAGTACCTCACATGCGGTGTAGCCCAAGAAACTCTCCTTGGACCCATCCTCTTTCTCGCCCTGATTGATGATGCAGCCATTTTGGCCCCAATACTGTCTAGAAGTATGTCGATGACATCATTTTCTGCATTCCAGACTGTGAAAGCAGCCTTCATCTATGCAGCATTGCCTCAATGAGTTAAATATCTGGCCTACATCAACAACAGCATGCTCCTCAACAGCAAGAAATGGACAGCCATGCACGTATCTTTTAGCAAAACCTCCTTTCTCAAAACAACCCCTCTCAATGCTGCCCAAAATCAAAGTACTGGGACTCAGGTCATGATCTCAGGTGGAGTGAACAGGTTAACACCAGGACAGCAAGTGCCAGCAGGAAGCTATACCTTCTTGAGCACATTAAGCACTTCTCCGTCACTCCAACTGACCTCCTAGCCCTTAAAATCGTCTACAGTACACCATTTCTGGAGTATGCAGTCCTTGCTTGGCACTCTGGTATCACCCAAGCTCTGTCGACCCTGTTGGAGTGTGAGCAAAATCCTTGGCCTGCCGCATTATCCTCAGAAAATCTTACACCAGTTACCAGCAAGCTCTCAACTCCTTGGGGATCCCTTCCCTCGTGACGAGGCAGGAGCAGATCTGCCTGAAATTCGCCCGCTCGTTGCAGTCATCCCCGTTTTCAGACTGGCTCCCCCCAGCTCGAGAGCAAATATCCGGCCGCCCCACCCGCAATAGTCACAAACTTAGCATACCACAAACTAAAACAGGTCGCGACCAGAACTCCCCGAATCCTTATATTGCAAGACTTATCAATAAACACACCCGTTGGCAGCTCACTGTTCATTGCTTTCCCCCTTCTGCACTTAATAGATATGCTGTATCCCAAGTGTTGTATTTTCCTGTATATGGTTGTTGAGTTTATTATTTGTTTTTATTATATATTTTTGAATATATTATTTGCGATCTAGGTTATGTACACGATGCAATGATGTAGCCTACTACTTTCATTTGGACAGAACACTAGCACAATACAATGTGGTTTGACAGTGTTATGACACAACATGTATAATTATTCTGCTCCAGGACAATACCATACATGTGAAATGGTAAGAGGTGCCATGGAAGCTTATGAATGGCAGTGCAGCAGCGAGTCTTACTCTGATTGGCTGAATGATACAGGAATGAGGGAGACCTCTCGGCTAGACCAGAGCAGTCCTTCTTATTGGTTGTTGGAGTCAGGAGGGGCGGGGAATGGCTGGATGTGGAGAATGTAGCTAGACATGGACAGAGGTGAAGAACAGTTCATGCGCACAGATAGACTATCCTGATCAGGCAGAACTGCCTTCTGCATTCCATAGTTAAAATCAAAGATTTCAAAAATCCTTCAAACATTAAATCACTGAATTTTTAGATACTAATTACAATTTATATAATGTACAATTGACAATAAATAATACACATCCATAAAAATAAAAAAATAATAATAATAATGTTTGAGAAATACTTTTAAATTAATATTTGGATAAACTGTGCAATTACAAAAGCCTTTCCCATAACATTCTGCAAATATTTATAGAAATTGCCACTGAAAAGCCTTTAGTAATGTTATTAAATTTACAACAGGGTTCATTACTATTCTAATTTACCCCAAGAGAATAAGATCCTGTTATTATAATTAGCCCCAAGAGATTAATAAAGGCAATTCAGATTAATACAAGTAATAGTCAGCAACCAACTCAAGAAACCATGTGTGGTGTGCAAAAAATGACTTTGATTGATCAATTAAGTGCTGAGTAGAAATGAAAGCAAGAAGGCCCTGCGGCTCTCCAGGGCAGGAGAAGGGCAGCAGTCTTGGTCTTAGTCAGGGGTGGGCAACTCCAGGCCTCGCGGGCGGGTGTGTGTCCAGGTTTTTGCGGCCACCAGTTACCTTGGCTCAATCAGCTAATAAGTCGTACCAACACCGATTCAGTCGTAAATTAGCCACAATAAAAAGCCACAATACATGTATACAGGCACGAGAGCGTTCATCAGCTGCTGTTCATATCACAGATTGTAGCTAAAATATCAGATCATGTAAACGATTGGGCTAATTAAATTAATTGTTCATCGTTATTTAATTGTTATAATTGTTAATAATTGTTGTGGCAGCAAAAACCTGCACGCACAACGGCCCGCGAGGCCTGGAGTTGCCCATCCCTGGTCTACGTGAAGAGGAGCGGTGGCGTTACCTGGTCGCTCTGATAGTGCAGGTTTTGAGCAGAAGAGGGGTGGCACCCCAGCGACAGGAGGGCAGGCAGGAGGAACACGGCTAGACAATACACCCCTCCATCTGTGGGCTGGGTAAAGAGGAGGACCGGAAGGAGGAGGTTAGATGCTGCAGGGAACAAGGTGCATGCACGCACGCACGCACGCACTCACGCACAGACTCACGCACGCACGCACGCACGCACGCACGCACGCACGCACGCACGCACGCACGCACGCACGCACGCACGCACGCATGCACGCACGCACGCATGCTGAAAAAACCAGTGTGGCAGTATATCCCAAATAGGGGTTGAACTCATCACTTCCTCTACATCAGTGCATGGTCCCCAACCCTGTTCCTGGATAGCTACCATCCTGTAGGTTTTTATTTCAACCCAATTTCAGCACACCTGTTTCTACTAATTAGCAGCTCAATGAGATCTCTAGCTGTTGAATGAGGTGTGCTTTGTTAGGGTTGGAGTGAAAACCTACAGGATGATAGAGCTTCAAGAACAGGGTTGGGGACCACTGCTCTACACAGATGGCTTGGAAGAATTAATTACACAGTACGGTAAGGCATGCAATGTTTTTCTCCCCTGCGCCTGTGCCCTTTAAAATATATTCACATCAGTACACTCATCTGAATGTGGAAAAAGCCCTTTTGATCCTTGTCTTTGGAGCGAGACAATGGTGGCGCGAGACAATTGGTACGTGGGTAGAGACGCACAGCAGCGTGCTTTGGCCGACATCACAGAATTAATCTTGCCACTGCTCCACAGAGCCTTCATTCATGGGCTGCCACAAAACAAGCCTTTTCTTTAGCTCCTGGTACAAAGAAGAACTCATGACCTCAGCAAACCTGAATGTAGCTTTCTGCAGCTCAAAGAAAAGCATAACTCACAGCCGCTAAATGGTCTTTTAACATGTAACGGATTAATCCCTTACAGGCATGGAATACACTAAAACTATACTGAAATAACACACAATTCCATAATGGATATAAGAGATAATACACACAGATTTTTTTACAGGGGAAAATCTGCAAAAGCAATTTGTTGAAAATGACGGCGCGTGTTGCATTATGGTGCGCGCTGCATTACGTTTCACCTTGTTTCTTTCTGTTTTTATCAACCGTATGGCTAGACACACGGCGATCACGCAACATGTCTGCAAGCGCATAAACCACGTAATATTGCCGGGAAGAATATAAGCGACTTGGCCTCAAAGGCAAGTTCTCTCTGTACTGCGCATGGTTTCCATGGTTACCATCCTTACTAGCTCAACTCCAACATACATAACCCTAATTGACAGTATACCAAACAGCAGTTTTATTTCTTTCATCTTTTAAAAAAAATTTTTTTTTAACGTTATATCACTTTACAATGTACGATTGCACAATTTATACTGTATACATATGTATTTCACCTGTACCTACAAAAATGTATATCAGTCACAGAAATGATACCTGCACCTAACGGCATGCACTTAGGTGTCACTGAAATGAAAAGGAGCACATAGACAAATGGATCAAATCATATCACTCACAATCTACTTATGAAAGTTATTCAGTTGTGTCATCGAATGAACAAAAACCTTCCCGCATGCTGGAATGGTTCAAATTTATTACGAGATGGAACAATGAGTCAGATTTAATTTCATAGCGTGACATGAATGTTTAAATAATAGCCTACGGCACATTTAATTGTGTATTTATTACTTGTAGTCAGGATTCCTGAATCAATGACAGACACTCCCCTATCCACTCTCTCCTTTGTCTCCCTGTAAATGACATTTGAATTCTACAGGGTGTCTCCAGTACATATATACGTATGTACCACATAACCATATCCTTTAAATGCACATATTCTACTATGGAAATTACAGTGTATGTGTGTGTGTGTGTGTGTGCGCACAAGTGTGTTTGTCTGTGTGTGTATGTGTGTGTGTGTGCACATCTATGCATATTTGTGTGCGTTTGAGTATAGGTGTGTGTATTCATATCTTGGTGTATGTGAAACTACATGTGCCAAGGAGTGTATGCAATGGAAACCGCACATCTTGGTATCCAGCTGTAACTGTAAATCATGCTGGTATCATGCCTGTGTGTTTTCCCATCCGTATGTAAGCACTGCAGTGCACACCCAGGGCAGAGATGGACCTCTTTTTCGGTAATACTCCAAGGCTGTGACCCACTTTCCGATATGCACGAGTCGGCTTAGCCTACTTTCTCCCTTCTTTTCAGAAGTGTAATTACAGGCCTACTTTTCCCCCTAAAAAAGTGATATTAGATGGATTGCATCTTGGCTAAATGCAAGTAGGCTGTAAAGTAGTCTGCATTCTTTTATTTTCATTCTCTCTGCGTCTCCAGCCCGCCGGGTCATCCCGGCGCGATTGTCAGCTGAGCGCACCAGAGCTGAGTGGGCGGAGTGAAGGTGCGCTGTGGGCGCTTTGGTACCTTGCGCCAGCCTGTGGCACAGGTTGCGTTTGGCGGCCTCCACCTCAGCCCCGGGGTAGTCCAGCACCTGTCTGCTCCACTGCAGCGGGCCGAGGCTGAACTCGGTCCACCTCCTAGCCTTTGGAGGCACGTACAACCTGCACACACAAGGAGGACAGCCATTAGCACAGACGTCAAAGCTGCTGTCGGCATTGCCAAAGTTTGATTTGAGGACGGCGTTGGATGGCGTCTTCAATATGCACTGCCTGTTAGGTACTGAATTTCTGTACGTATCGGAATATGGAAACACATTTAAAATAAATTTAAACTGCATTGCAATTATCAAGATATGCCAGTTCCATGTCGGATATTCACACAAAAAATTAATCATTTTGTCCATGCCCTTCACGTCAGGAGATGCATGCTTTTTCAAGACTGTTTCTCAAATTGGGCAAGAGATAAGCCTGTTTAAATTCTAGCCACTCTTAAGAATTGTAGTTGGTTATTGCAACACCATGTGGCCAATCAGCAATATATGTATTTATTCAGTGGTCAGCACCCCCCTGCTGATAGGCACGCAAAGTTTGATGCACAATAAGTGTAATATAAATGTATAAATGTATGTAATTCGATGAAACTGTACTGAGAGATGGTTGTAGTCAGCATAAAGCTGGGTGTGTTCTTAGTAATAAACAAAAACGGACAGCGCTCACTAAATACTCATGAAACTAAAAGTTTACTCTTGACATATGAGGCACGATATGCACAAACGTTTCGGCACCAGCCATGAGTATTTAGTGAGCGCTGCCCGTTTTTGTTTATTATATGACATGTTGATGGGATTCAGCACCCAATTATTTGTCAATAGATTTTGAGTCGAGCACGTTTCGTTTTTTCAATTTATTCTGTGTTATTAGTAAGACAGATAAAATAGAGAGGAAGCAGAGTAAGTGGCATGTTATAAACAATGATGTACACGTTGAAATGACATTTTCATATCTGCTTTATACACAACAGGGCTGGGGTCAATTCCATTTCAATTCAGGTAATTCCAGAAATG
>JAKUDI010001330.1:0-17195 GCA_022702515.1 Ilyophis sp. 1 JC-2022
TGGTTCTGTAATGGTATGGGCAGCCATTTCATCAGACTCATTGGGTCCAATGATTGCTCTCCATGAACGTGTAAAGTGCAAACAATATGAAACCATTTTACAAGATCAGGTGCACCCTATGGCGTAAACACTGTTCCCTCACGAGGTTCCCATATTCCAACATGATAACGCCCTCATACACACTGCTAAAAACATTAAAGAATGGTTCCAAGAACACAAGGATGATGTTAAATGCCTTCCATGGCCTGCACAATCCCCATATCTAAACATAATTGAACCTTTATGGAAAGTTCTGGAGCGCGAAGTGCAAACTAGGTTTTCACCTCCTTAATCCCTCAAAGAACTGGAGACTGTCCTTCTTGAACAATGGTCCAATATCCCACTATACACAGTTCAGAAATTTTATGACAGCATTCCTAGAAAGATTGAAACTGTTTTGAAGGCAAAGGGTGGTCCTACTCAGTTACTAGATATTCAGTTTTGTAAGTGTTTCTGATATTTTGTCCACTCCTTGTAGCTAGCCTATTGAGTGAAACATTCGCTGTTTGAAGAATCAGCCCATATGAAAAAATACAATACGATTCTTATATGGGCAACATGTTAAATTGTCATGCCTTTCTTATACAATTCTGGCATAACAGCAGTGTTTTCTATGTTTTTCTATATTGTATTTAACATGTCCAGTGTGTTTTCTTGTATGATTATGGCCACTTTAATACTAAAATCACATCGCCTCGTCATTAGTAAGTTCACCTGTTATTAATTTCCGTTGACTATTTATACTCCGCTTCCGCATCTCTCGTTGCTTTCCATGTTACGGGGAATAACAATGGAAGCAACAAATAGGCAGGAAGCGAGTATAAATAGTCAAAGGAAATTAATCACAGTGTAACTTACTAATGACGTAGGCGATGAGATTTTAGTATTAAAGTGGCCATAATCCATACAAGGAAAACACACAGGACATGTTAAATACAATATATAAAAACATAGAAAACACTGCTGTTATTGCCAGAAGTGTATAAGAAAGGCATGACAATTTAACATGTTGCCCATATAAGAATCGTATTGTATTTTTTTCATATGGGCTGATTCTTCAACAGCGAATGTTTTCACTCAATAGGCTAGCTACAAGGAGTGGACAAAATATCAGAAACACTTACAAAACTGAATATCTAGTAACTGAGTAGGACCACCCCATGGCCTTCAAAAACATTCAATCTTTCTAGGAATCGCTTCCATAAAATTTCTGAACTGTGTATAGTGGGATATTGGACCATTGTTTCAAGAAGACAGTCCTCCAGTTCTTTGAGGGGATTAAGGAGGTGAAAACCTAGTTTGCACTTCGCGCTCCAGAACTCCATAAAGGTTCAATTATGTTTATGATATGGGATTGTGCAGCCTGAAGGCATAAACATCATCCTTGTGTTCTTGGAACCAATCTTTAATAGGTTTTAGCAGTGTGGTATGAGGGCGTTATCATGTTGGGCAAATATGGAACCTCGTGAGGGAAACAGTGATACTCCATAGGGAGCACTGATCTTGTAAAATGGTTTCATATTGTTTGCACTTTACACTTTCAAGGAGAGCAATCATATGGACCCATGAAAGTCTGATGAAATGGCTGCCCATACCATTACAGAACCACCACCATACGAACAGCTAGGCAACAGACAAATCATTTTGCCGTTTTTGTGACCGACACACTGCAATTCGGTATCACCTATTTGGCCCCTTTGGACTCTCCCTCATCTTGATTGAGACTTACCTACAAAGTGCGCTGGTTAACTCTTTAAGCAGACCAATGCTGCTAATTAGCATTCCAATTAATAGGAATCACCTGTGTATATGCATTGAATTGAGTTAGATCTTACAATGTCATTTTTTTAGGAGTGTTTCTGATATTTTTTGTGGTCCACCCCCTGTTTATGGGCTACAGCAATGCAGAAATGGTAAGGGTTTAATGTTATAGCTGTTCAACCATACATAGAATGGCCAAGACGTGATGTATCTAACCTAGGTTAATAACAGTTTTGACAAAAAACGTTGAATTTAAGCTAAATTTACCTAATTTAGTTCAGTTTTTGGCCTCGATATAACTTGCTTGACAACATAGAATAAAAACTGCTTTTTAGGCACCAGGTTTTGTGGAGCGGGAAAAAGCATTGAAAATAGAGAATGCACTGAGCAATTTATCCATTTCCCATGTGATTTTTTTTTCCCATTATTTATTGCAAATAAAAATTGCGGCTAAAGCAAATTTATTGACATTGGTTTTTTTTTGTGCGGGCAGCTTTCTCTTTTCAACCAAATTAAGCCGTTTTTCCGCACTTAAAACGCCGAATAATCGGCTATATCTCAAACTACTACATCCATGCTCCCTGTTCTCCTGAAGTACGCACTTCTGGATACGGAGGCTAGAAGTGGCAAAACCAACGACAATTCACAAAACAACGACAATTTCACAAAACACAACGACATATCCACAAACACAACGACATTCACAAAACGAAAGGGCAATGACAACCTTCTTGTTTGGTGATTGGACAGAACCCAAGCCTCAATGTAATTATCTTTCCACAAAACGGAAAGGGTAGGACAACACTTCTTGTTTGTGATTGGACAGAACCCAAGCCCCTCAGCGAAATTACGAATCCTACTATGGCCATGCCAAGACCCGCCCTCCTCTGTCTCTGATTGCATGACGTTCTGTGGCGCTCTACCCACCTCATCCTTCTTCAGTCTAAGAACGCGCTCGATTGGCCCTTGTTCTCGAAATTCAGGGAGTAAACGTTACAGGATAAAACGTACTGACATCATAAGCGTATGTTTTTTAAAAAATACCACCAATGTTGTTAACAGTTCTTTATATCGTCTGTTTCCCACTTGCACATTCGACCCCTTCCAGAGCCGCGCTGGCTCGACATCTGAGCATTTCCATAAGTTTCAAATCGAGCCGCGCCAACGAGACCCACTCCAAAAACGGCCCGATTTGGTCCCTCTGGTGCTAGGCCTCGAATATAATGGAGCCGCCAGTGCGTTGCTATGGTGATCTCACCACAGCAACATAACCGAAGAAGACGGCGCTTAACACTCACTTTTGTCAGGGTGGTTGTTAACAAAAACAACAACAAAAAATGGAAAAATTAAACAACACCGTGGGTTTCGAGGAAGTCCAGCCCTTTTAATGATTTGGGCAGACGAGTCGTTCATCAGCAGCTGAATTCATTGCTCAGAAACTAGAATAAATAATGTTAATTGAAAAAAAGAATCCCGATCCAGTACTAACTATTTCTATCCTATTTTGAACCGATCCCAACGATCGCGGACTCTGCTGGTTTAAACAATTTTGTATGTGATTTAGCGAGAGAAGGAACAATCCCCCCATCCCCGCCACCCCTTCCCACATAAAATAACGACTGGAGGAGGCCCTTTTTGTGTTTATAACATATGTGCGCTGACGGATACCGTTTTGCTTTTGAATCAACATATTCCACAACACCAACACAAACTATCCCAAATCGTAGTTCGCTCGGATTAATGGAAAAGCAATTTGACCCGCTGTACGTCTCGCATTTGGTTTGCTTGGCTCTGAACGGGTCAATGTGCAAGTGAAAACAAGACAATATATTCTACCTATTCTAGCACTAAACAGAGCTCGTTTCTACTGTTCTAACTAGTGCTAGCTGATCACTGAGGGGAAATCAAGTTTAATAAAATAAATTAATACGTTACGTTTTTTAGTAAATTACCACAGTGTTTCGCAGTGTAGGATAACAGTCTTTGGTGGCATTGAAAAAGTCATTCGTCACAATGTACATTTTCACAATCTATACCAAAACTGATCTCATAATTCTGTTTCACTTTCCTGCAACCTGAGGGTTTTTATTTCTTGAGTTTATGACATGCAAGGTCATACAAGTATTTCCCTGGCATGTTTTCTTATGCCTTGTGTGCATGTAGGCCTAAGTGATTTGTTCACAGGAAATAGAAAGAAGACTGTTAAACCCGATAATGGAACAGCAATAAAGTGGCATATTGGTCTCCCCCTCCCTTTATGTACAATACACAATTTTCCAGCACACTGCAACATCCTATTGACGAATTTACTTTTCAATGAGACACATAGGATAATTGTTAGCAACACGGGCGGTATTTATTTTTAAAAAAAACGTATTGCTTAATTAAGGCTTCTCATTAATAGACTAAGCTGAATAATCCGGATACAGCACTATTCATCAACTTGAATTTCCCCTACCGATGATCAGCCAGCTGATTTCTAGCTATCACTAGAATCGTGCAATGAGACCCACATACAGAACATATTATCAACATTGGTGGTATTAAAAACGTAAACTAAATTTTAGGCTAATGGAGTGACATTACACGTATT
This sequence comes from Ilyophis sp. 1 JC-2022, assembly GCA_022702515.1. Lineage (NCBI taxonomy): Eukaryota > Metazoa > Chordata > Actinopteri > Anguilliformes > Synaphobranchidae > Ilyophis > Ilyophis sp. 1 JC-2022. The sequence goes on from JAKUDI010001330.1 coordinate 4,394, forward strand.
TTATGCTGTAACGTTAGTTAGGCTACCTGAATTTGCAAGCAAATTCGGAAAATAAGTTACTGCAAAGCGCTCCACTAAGACATTCCACCTAAAACCTCAAACAGAGGGTTGGTGGGTAGAGCGCACGCCGCACAGAATGACCAGCCAATCAGAGACAGAGGAGGGCGGTCTTGCATGGCCCATAGTATGATTCGTAATTTCTGCTGAGGGGCTTGAGGTTCTGTGAAATGTCGTTGTGTTTTGTGAAATTCACGTTTGTTTTGGTGAAATGTCGTTGTTTTTGTGAAAGTCGTTGGTTTTTGTGAAATGTCTTGTTTTGTGAAATGTCTATGGTTTTGCACGTCTCAGCCACCGTAGATGTCCATTGTAACTTTTGATAAATCTTCGTCAGTGAACAATCTAACGGTTTTAATGGCGGGTTAGTATTTCAAATTTAACCCCGTCTGCTGAGCAATCCAAAACGTAGACAAAACTAGAGTAGACACTTTCAGCGCTGACATTTAAACCTTTAAAAAATATATATCACTAGGCTCAAACTAGGCTGCTTCTTCACGAGTTTAGCTACAAGTTCAGAGCAAGCCAAGCGCAGTTCAATTCCTCTAACCTCAATACCCACCGAGATGGGCTAAAAGCAAGCACCCTAATGTAGACTGATACTTTCATTAAAAAACATGATCAGTGGTTCAACAGGTGTTGTGATCGAATTCGGTTCCCCCCACAAAATCATGTTCCCCCAGCGTTGCTGCGCAGTTATTTCAGGAAATAGCGTACTTTCGCGCGACCGTGAATCAGCTCGCTCCCCAGGAGGAACGCTCGGCCACTTACGACGTGAATCTCAGTTGTGTATAGGCTAACGTTTAAGCGATTTTTCTTGCGACTAGGAAATCTTAAGAACAGAAGCCGCGATAAATGCATGTCAGCCTATACGTAAAACAGTGAAATACGTTCAGAAAAGCAGCAAGTTTCTGGTGGCTTTGTCGTCAGTTTGTATGGTGTCAGTGACTTAGGTTATAAAAACATTCGTATCGCTTAGTCTTGTAACGGTGTACGTAACATAACTGACTGTATAAAATTATATATGAAGCCCAAGAACATGAACAGACTGGTTTATAGAGTACGATATACAATAAACGCATACACCAATTATTTTGACTTGTGTCTGAGTAATATTACTATTAGTAGCCTACTGTCATTATTATTCCTAAGATAAGAAGAGGGAAGTGGTGGGGGTAATAATGATTGGTGGAATTACAATATGGTAACGTACGTGGTATCTAAAAGATACGTGATTCTACGTTTATTTTTCTTTAACAGGCATAAGTAAATAATTTTTTGCATTTTATATGTGTGAGAATATATTATATGTATATGGATACATGTATAATTGCAGTATATATATAAATATACATACACACACAGGTATATATACAAAGTGTGTTGTGTGTGTGTGTGTGTGTGTGTGTGTGAAAAACGCTATAAATATAAATTGAATTAATTAGAAAATAGTAAACATTTTGTTATTAAGTAAGCAGTACATAACATTACATTACAGTTATTTTGGCAGACAACTATTATAATCCAAAGTGGATGTACAATAAAGGTACATTGAACAAACTATCACTAGGTAATGCCTACACCCAAAATAGTCAATTCAACTAATTATCAACCATTTTATAAAATAAAAACCACCTAATCAGTCCGTTTCCTCCATAGGGGGAACGGGATCTGATGGCTGAATTTAAAACCCATCAGATACCGTGCCCCCTAATGATTCAGCAGAAAGGAAGGTCTCCACATACTCCACACTAATAGTGTAACTCATCTAACCAAATAGAAATAAGTCACCAAGTTTCACAATCTTACCACCTTATCTATCCGTTTCCATAAGGGGGAACTGGATCTGACAGCTGAATTGTGAACCCAACAGATACCCGTGCCCCCTATGGAATTCTGCAGAAAGGAAGGCTCACATACAACAAAACAAAATACTAGTAACTCATCTAACCATATAAGGATAATTCACACACAATCCACACAAAGTATCATATTATCATACCACGATCCATATCGTCCTTTTCCATAGGGGAACTGGGATCTGACAAAGCTGAATTTTGAACCCATTCAGATTCCGTGCCCCCTATTATTTTGGCAGAAAGGCAGGTCTCCCAAAACACCAAACTAATAGTGGAAACCCCTCATCACCCTATATGATAATTTCAACAAAATCCCATCCAAACCAACCACTCAATCCACAACCCACCAACACGCAACAGACCCCTACCAACAGCACACAGGGAAATCAAACCCATCAGACCACAACCTCCCACAACACTTCCCACATATACAAACTTCACAACAAATTCCACACCCAATTCACATCAACCCACCCCCACACCCACAAATGTCAGCCCACAAAATCTGTAAGAACACACCAAATTATTCAACACACCACTAAATTCAATCACCATCAAACCACCCCCGAATCAAAAACCACCCTTCCCAAACAACCACACACATTCAAACCCCAAAACACACCACCAACACACCCTCACTCTCACCAACACCCAGTCAAACACAAACACCCAGTTTCATTATCCTAAAAAACAACTTAAATATAAAAACCACCCCTTATCTGCCGTTTCCTCCATAGGGGAACGGGTCTGACAGCTAATATACACCCATCAGATTCCGTGCCCCCTATGATTCTGCAGAAGGAAGGCTCACATACACCAAAACTAATATAGGTACTCATCTAACCATATAGCGAAAATTCCACCAAGTTTCATTACTTAACCACCCTATCTGTCCGTTCCATAGGGGGGGGAACGGGATCTGACAGCTGAATTTAAACCCCTCAGATTCCGTGCCCCCTATGAATCTGGCCGACAGGCAGGGCTCCCTACAGCCCCCCTAATCAGATTGCCACACATCTACCCCTCACTCTCAATACTTCCCCACAGTAATCCATTAACAACCCACCATATCTTCCTATATCCAACGAGGGGAGAACGGGATCTGACAGCTGAAATCATGCCTGTCAGATACCGTGCCCCCTATGAATTCAGCAGAAAGGAAGGCTCACATACACCAAAACTAATAGTGTTTAAACATCATCTCCCCATAAAGAGATAATTACCAAGTATCAACCATCTTACCACCTTATCTGTCCGTTTCCATAGGGGAAACGGGATCTGACAGCTGAATTTGAACCCCATCATATCCGTTCCCCCCTAATGATTCTGCAAAAGGAAGGGCTCCATACATCAAACAATACTAGTAACTCATCTAACCATATAGAGAATAATCACCAAGTTTCATTATCTTATACCACCGATTATCTGACCGATTCCATAGGGGGAACGGGATCTGAACAGCAGAATTATGAAGCCCATCAGATTGCCGTGCCCCCTATTGATTTAGGGGCAGAAAGGAAGGTCTCACAAACACCAAATATATGGTAACTCATCCCCTATAATAGAGATAATATCACCAAGTTTTTTCATTAATCTTAAACCACCCTTAACAATCCGATAAAATACCTCAGTCCGAATCACCAATGGGAACCGGAGATCAGACAAGCTGAATTCAGCAGACAGAAACCGTCCCCCTCTGATTAGTTTTCAGAAAAAGGCCAGGACTCACATACACCAACTATAGTGGTAACTCATCTAACCATATAGAGATTAATTCCATCAAGTTGTTCACCATCTTACCACCTTATCTGTCCGTTCTCCATAGGGGTGAACGGGAAATCTGACAGCTGAAATTAAAACCCATCAGATTCCGTGCCCCTATGATTATGCAGAAAGGAGAGGTCTCACAAAACACCAAACAAATATTTGTAAACCATCTAACCATACTAGAGATAATCACCAAGTTCACCATCTTAACCCACCTTATCTGTCCGTTTCCCATAGGGGAACAGGATCTGACAGCTGAATTCAGGCCTCCTCAGAACCGTGCCCCCTATTAATTTTGCAGAAAGGAAGGTCCTCACATACTCCAAACTAATATGGTAACTCATCTCCCCATATAGAGATAAAATTCACCAAGTTTCATTATCTTACCACCTTATCTGTCCGTTTCCATAGGGGGAACGGTATCTGACAGCTGAATTTCAGGCCTGTCAGATACCGTGCCCCCTATGATTCTGCAGAAAGAAGGTCTCACATACACCAAACTAATAGTGGTAACTCATCTAACCATATAGAATAAATCAGTCAAGTTTCACATCTTGCCACCAAATTTGGGTGGCATGTTATGTAATGGTTAAGGAAACTGGCCTTGTAACCGAAATGTTGCAGGTTCAATTCCCCGGGTAGGACACTGACGTTGTACCTTTGAGCAAAGGGTACTTAAACTTGGAATCGGCGTCAGTATAATCCAGCTGTATAAATGGATAATATGTAAAAAAAAAAAAGCTAAAAAGTTGTATTTCGACGCTCTGGATCAGTGCTCTGCTATATGCCTAGTTAATGTAATGTAAAAATTGAGCCCCGTCCGATACTATTACCCCTTGATTCTTAATAAAGGAAGTCTCAGATTTACCAAACTAATACTGGTTAAACATCGCACCATACAATATTTTTCAGCACCAATACATTACTACATTGATTTACGTAAAACACTATATGCCCAATAGTAACTGTGACACCGTCTTGTCTGGGGGGCGGTTTTTTATGGTTCAAGGCTTGTCTCTTTATTTCCAGTGGAAGGCAAATCTCAACACTACAGCATAAACCATGACATTCTAGACGATTCTCGCTTTCCACATTTTTGCAAAAGTTTATGAATGACAAAGCCCCAAGCACAAATAGAAGTCAGATAGAAATGGATTGTCGAGAATAATGCTCTTTGACCGAATTGGGAAACAAATGCACACAGCAATGTTTCCAACATCTAGTAAGAGCCATCCCAGGGGAGTGGAGGCTGGTTTTAGCACCAAATGAAGGATAACTTCAAAACAAATTACTGCCATGAATTTTGGAATGAATGCCCCTGACATTCCATGATTTTGGAATGTCTTTCTGGTGGAAAATATCCCTTTTGGAATATTGACCTCTCACATATTTCAGATTTTGACCGTTGTAATGTAACCGAGGAGCATATGACCATTAGTATACATCGAGAAAAAAACCCATACCCATAAGAAAGCCAGGACGAAAATGTCCTTTTTCACTCCACATTTGGCCTACCCAGCTCTACTTCCAAGACTTATTTTGACAAACGTAAATGGTAAGCCAAAATCTTGCCTCATTTTAATCAAAAAGACTTGATCATCTTGTAATACTTTGCCTTTGCATAATTAAATTAAGAATGGAAATGAATCATGTAATTACCTGTAAACAACTTTTTAAAAAATGTATCTTTAGTGCATATACCAGTCTGATGTATGCACATGTCAATTAACAGAGTGGACTTTTGTGTTACAGCACTATCTTAAGGGGTATTGACTCTTTAAAGCAGGGGTGCACAGCTCCATTCCTGTCTATTTATTTTTTTAATTAATTACTTTTATTGTTAAATTTACTGACAGCTCTATAAGCCTATGCAGGTTCAACTCCTGCAGTCTGCACTGTAGCTGGTGCTTATACAAAAGTCAGCTCGGGATAGAATTGAATAATTAAATAATTAAGAGCAGAAACTTGCACAAAATCCTAAAATGACGACCCCTTGCTGTGCATCGAGTCTGAACAAGGACATTTTGTCCCAAACTTTTTTATGATGGTATTTTTTTTTTCCCCGCAAAGGTAATACCAATGGTCAATGCTCCAATGTTACATATCGGTATCAAATTATCAGAAAGTATCGCAGAGTTTTAAGATTAAAAAAAGGCCCTTTTACCATACCTCCCCCTTACATACTTCCATTACCTTTTGTTAATGGTAAGATTAATAAATTAATGAATGAGAAGAACTGTGAGACACCATCATAAAAAAGAAAAACATAAAGTAACTTTAATAAGAACTACAAAATCTAAAAATAATTACAAACAAAACATTTAAAATAAAAAAAATAAGTAATAAGTAATACAAGAAAAATGAAAAATAATGATAGCTAATTATGAACTATAATACAGTAGAATGGAAGAACAGAAATAAATATAAATACAAAAAGCCAGAAATACTACAACAATCATGCTGAGCTCATGAATGGCTTTTCCATCTCTGGATTCCCCACACATTGATGATGGAACCACCTTCCACAGTCATCACATGAAATCTGTAATGTAAAAAAATCTGTTATCTAGCAAAGAAATTACTTTTTATTAAAATGTCAAGGCCTTCATGACTAACATTTAAAAATGGGGGTATGTTTTGGGGGCTTTTGTTAAAAATCCAGTTCAAGAAAGTAAAAGACCTCCCCAGATTTTTGTCCAATCACCTTGATTGGATAATTAGCAGAATTCTTCAGCCGGAGGTAGGAATAAATTAAGTGAAATCAGCTGTAATGAGTTAATGGGTAGAAGAAACTCCATGGCAGGACTTTTTTACTTTCTGACCCAGACTTTCCACCTCAGAGGGGTAATTCACAAAGCAAGATTCACTGAATTTAGCTGGATAACTGCACTGAATAAACCCCAGAACAGCTCTTTTTACTTCATTCCTTGTCCATATTTGGAGGTTCAATCATTGATCGACAAGTTTCAACTGCCCCTCGAGGGTTGGTGAGGGGGACGGGGGGAGGGGTGGAAAGTGTCAGTGTTTTGGTTTTCAGAAAGCAAACCAATTACGTACGAAAACGACATTGAATTCAAGACAATTAAATTTAGGAAGGTTCATAGGACCGTTTTCAATAAGCATGTGATTTTCTATGAAAATAGTCAAGTTTTCATTGTGTTGTCTGTATCTGTATTATTATCTGGATCCTAGGAGACAGGCTATTACATTTTTACAGTACGGTACACAGGTGTTCTTGATCGTTCGTTTTTTGTTGGGGAAAAAAAAAAGGGGGAAAAAAAGGGGGGGGGAAAAAAAAAAAAAAAAAAAAAAAAAAGGGGGGGAAAAAAAAGGGGGGGGGGGTAGGAGAAAAGTAGATAAATGGGGGGGGGGAAAGGCTACCACAACTAATACTACACTACTACTACTAAGCACTGCTGCTGCTTAAATACTAGGGCAGGCTACTACAACTACTACTACTACTACTAATAATAATAAAAATAAATAAAAACATATGTGTTCTTAAATTCTGGTGTTTCATTGTATAATTGATGAATATGTCCTTCCCAATTATTCATTATGTAAGCATTAACATGAAACAATTGTCCAAAAATCACAGTGATCTCAGACTGCATGTCCAAAACAACATTTGGTTTAAGAAAAGTAATGGTAAAATGTACAGCAAGTCAGGAAAACAGTATATAGTAATGACAAACAGAAGTTGGTAAAGAAAAAACAACCCTTCCATTCATTATAAACACAGCATGTAAACAATATGCGACAGAGACCAATTAATTCCCGTTATAAAAATGGTAATAAACTGGAGGCAAGATGGGGAGAATTGGTGAATCCCGCCACATGTGAGATGTTTAACAAATACTGTTTGTGAAATTAAAACCTCCTTTATCAGAATCAAGGGGGCACGTACGAATGTTCCCACTAAGGAAACGGACAGATTTGGTGGGTAAGATAATGAAACTTGGTGAATTATCTCTATATGGGGGAGTTGAGTTACCACTAATTTTTTTTATTTTTTTTTTTTTTAAAAAATTTGTTTCTGATTTTCCCTTTTCTCCCAATTTAGGGAAGCCAATTGAACCCCTATTCTAATCATATACCCACCGTGTAAGCAACCGCTAAGAAACCACCGCTACAACAACCCCGTCAAACGGTACTAGGGAGGGCGCTACTCCTCTACAGGGCGCGGCTCCCTCGTGCTCCTGACGTGACCACGCCAGCCTGGGTCCTACTGGCGCAGCGTTCTCTCCGAGCCCCTCCCCACCACCCGGAAGCGGCGCCCTATTGCCGCTTCCACAGGGCGTCGGCCATGTCGATATGGCAGGACCGGAGAGTTTTACCACTATTAGTTTGGTGTATGTGAGCCCTGCTTTCTGCAATCATAGTGGGCACGGTATCTGATGGGTAAAATTTCAGCTGGTCCAGATACCGTATCCTCCCTATGGAAAACGGACAGAATAAGGTGGTAAAGATGGAGAAACATGGTGAATTATCTCTATATTGTTAGATGATCACCACTATTAGTTTGGTTTGTGAGCCCTTCCTTTCTGCAGAATCATAGGGGGCACGGTATCAGATGGGTTAAATTCAGCTGTCAGATCCGTTTTTCCCCCTATGAAACGACAGGATTAAGGTGGTAAGAGGTGAAACTTGGTGAATTTATCTCTATATGGTTAGATTAGTTACTAGTATTAGTTTGGTGTATGTGAGACCTTCCTTTCTGCAAAATCATAGGGGCACGGAATCTGATGGGTATTAAATTCAGCTTTCAGATCCCATCCCCCTGTGCAAACGACAGATAAGGTGGAAGATAATGAAACTTGGTTGAATCATCTCTATATGGGAGATGAGTTACCACTATTAGTTTGGTGTAATGCCGAGACCTTCCTTTCTGCCAGAATCATAGGGGCACGGTAATCTGATGGGTTTAAATTCAGCCCATCAGATCCCTTCCCCTATGGAAAACGGACCAGATTTAGGTGGTAAAATGTGAAAACATGGTGAATTGGAGACTATATTGGGTATCATTACCAGTATTAGTTTGTTGAATGTAACCTTTTATGTACATCACTTTGGATAAAAGTGTCCTGCCCAAATAACTGTAAATTTAATGAATGTACTGATACAAATAACAATAATGTTTTACTATTTCTAATTAATTCACTTTATATATTGCGTTTTTTCAACGACACACACACACACACACACACAACACACACACACATACACACACACTCATATATACTGTGTGTGTATGTATATATATAAACTGCATATATACATGTATCCCATATACATAATATATACACACACATATAAAATGCAGAAAATATACTTATGCCAGATAAAGAAAATAACCGTAGCATCACGTATCTTTTTTAGCTACCACGAACGTTACCACTATTCGTAATTCCACCATCATTAATACCCAACCACATCCTCTTCTACTCTTAGGAATAATAAATGACAGTAGGCTTACTAATAAGAATATTACTACAACAAGGTCAAAATAACTGTATAATGAACCGTTTATGTATATCTTTACTCATAAACAGTCAGATCATGTTTATGGGCATCATATATATTTTCTACAGTCGTTTTAAGTAACGTACACGTTTACAAACAAGCGAACGAATGTTTGTTACTAACCAAGTCCCACTGACACCATACAACTGACGACAAAGCCACCAGAACACTTCCAGCTTTTCTGAACGTATTTCACAGTTTACGTATAGGCTGACATGCATATCGCGCTATCTGATCTTAAAAATTTCCTTAGTTGCAAAGAACAAATCGCTTAAAACGTAGCCTATACAACACAGAGATTCGCGTAAGTGGCACGAGCATTCCTCCCTGGGAGCGAGCTGATTTCAGGTCGCGCGCACGTTACGCTATTTCCCTGAAATAACTGCTTCAGAACGCTAGGGAAACATGATTTCCCGTGGTGGAAACAGAATTCGACACAACACCCTTTTGTAAATGTGGTTTCTGGCGGCTGAATAGTTAAATGGCAGTTTTTTTTAATTACATACCCAACATACAACATGATGCCCAACATTCACTTTTCACAACACCAAGTACTGCCCAAACTTAACTCGTTTTGCGCGACAATATATCTCCAGTGGACTAAGGGGAAAGTTTTTCCCGCTTTGGCAGGTGAGCAAGCCGATCGTTATGGATGTCAATCACGCAAAAATACATTGTGGAAATATGTATATATTGCAATTTTGTAATAATTTATTATTTTTAAATTAATAGACATGTGACTTTGATTTGACAGGCATTAAATGCTTCACAATATAATCGTTAGCATATAGGCTATAGTTACAAGTACCTATATTGAGGTGACTTCGCTCTATGTGCAGACATCGGCACATCGCGATTCTGGAATTAGCTACAGTAAACAAAACAAAATTTTGTGGAAAAAACATCTAGATGTCGGTTTTAATCTTGCGTGTTGCTTAATACTATAGGCTAACGTTTAGAATGCAGGCAACTGTAATCAAAACGGAATTGTCCTTTCCAGAAATGCTATATAACTAGGCATACTGTATGAATAAATAGCAAAAGACGCACGTAGCCTACTCAACTTGATTATAACACTGCATCACATTAAATGCAGGAACGTTTAACATAAACATGAACATGACAACGTTTTAAGGTTACATTACAAAGTTAGCTACGGTTAGCCAAATCTACATTAATAAAGTAATGATTCAGCCTTATTTTGTTTTTAATGTGCATCGACGTACCATATGGTGTATTTAATCGACAGGCTTATAATTTAGCGTAGCATTTCTTGCTGGAGAGATTTTCTTACCAAAAAGGGCCATTGCACTGCGCAAAAAGGCACAGAAGGAAAACGTTTCACGTGGCAAATCACAATGGCCATCAGAGAAAAACCTAGTGGCCAGGACTTGAAATTACTATTCCCCAGTTGAGTAATGGGCAATTTTAACGTTTTAAAACTATTATGCGTCCATAAAGTCATAGCAACTTGCTGTTAGTAGTAACGCTACTAAGACAGTTGGAAAGGTTGTTCCTATGATAATATACAATTTAAATACATTATATTACACACCCCGAAATCGCCCCGGATCGCCACATTGACCCCCACCTAAGGTTCAGCAGTCCCTGCGCCCCTCAAAATGTCCGCCACACCACTTAAAAAGTTCCCGAAACCGGGCATGGTTCTCCTTTGGTGAGAAGGGCGATTCGGGCCCTCAGCCGCTGCTGGGCTTTCTGGTGAAGGAAGGGGTGGGCGCACGAACAGCGGGCTGATCCCGCCGACGCCCATACCCTCACATCGACACCAACCAGCATCGGCCGGTAAGGAGCCAAACGATCCCGATGAAGCACCACCCTAGTTTCCCCGGCCGGGCATGCGCACTCTATAAACCACTTCGCTAAGTCGGCCCACCACTCACCAGGGCCCCTCCAATGCCGATTGTAATTTCGGGGATAGACCCATCTTGCTAATCGGACATAATCCGAGACCTCGTCCTCCGTTGGTGAAAGGCCTGCCCCCGACAGCGCACATCATACACTCGCTTTTGTTTGAAACCGCGTGGATTGGGCCAGGCGGCAAAGCTGTGGCGTACTCCAGACGCTCGGATTTAAAGCCCTGCATACCCGGCCTCTGACTGGTGGTGCTCCGTTGGTCCGGCGGAGCTCCGAACACCAAGTCGACGGAGCGTTTCTCAGCTCGCGCCCGAACCTGAGCGCAGCTGGGGGAGCACTGACTGCTTTCCTGCACGGCGGAGCCTGTACGCCCACAAGGACCAGGGGCAAATGGCCGTCCCGAAGTCCCGCTGGGAGTTTGGCTGGCTAAGAATGGCTAGCGTGGGCTGGCCAGTGTCCTATTAAAGCTTTCTACAAGTCCATCGCTCTGGGGTGCAAGCCGTAGTGCGGGTCTTGGCCACTCCCAGCCGCTTGCAAACAGCCGCCAGCACCCGCGACTCAAAATTTTGCCCCTGGTCGCTGTGTAGCCACCTCGGGGGCACCGAACCGGGCGAACATCTCCGCACAAGCTCTCCCGCCGTCGTGACCGCCGATTGGTCCGGCACCGCGTACGCCACGGGCCACATGTTAGTAGTCCATGGCCACGAGCACGTTAGCGGTTGCCGGAATCGGTGACGGGGAAAGGCCCTAAGATGTCCCCCCCGACCCGTTCCATCGGAGCCCCCACACGTACCGCTGAGGGGGCCTGCGACCGTTGCGTCGGCCCCTCTTGCCGAGCAGGCGCGCCAGCACATGGACGTGTGGGCAGCTCTACGTCCCGGCTTCAGCAGGCCAGTAGAGCCTCCTCCGCAGTCGATGCAAAGTCTTGCTGATGCCAAAGTGCCCCGCCCCCACAGACCGATGCACCAGTTCCCAGTACCTGGGGGCGAGCGCACGGGGGCACCAGCAATCTGGAGGAGTCCGGTCGGACCCGGGGCCTGCCACCGCTATAGAGCAGCCCACCCTGCGACGCTCAGGCTCCCCACTGACTCAACGTAAGCCTTCATCGCCGGACTACTGGCCGACACTTCCCCCCATGCAGGCCGTGTCCCCGCCGCGATCCGCTCTGTACCTGCTGCAGCTCGCCGTCGCCTCTTGCGCTAGCCGCAGGTTCCCTGCAGACTAAAGGCAACCATCCAACCTCACCTCTACAGTCTAACCGGCATGCTATCTCAGTCACTTGCTCTCGCTGCTCGGCTTTTAGTGCAAGGTCGGCAGTCCAGTTCTGCACAGGGCCCCGGGAAAGCGCATCTGCAATTACCATGCAGCTACCCGGGCCGTGCTGAATCTGGAAATCGTACACCTGCAACAGCTCAGCCAGCGGGCCACCTGGCCTTCACGGATCCTAAAGTCAAAAGCCAGGTTAGTGACGCGTGATCTGTTTTCAGAATGAGGAAATGGCTGCCTAGCAGGTAGGCGAAAGTGGCGAACCCACTTTGACCCACCGCTAAACAGCTCGCGCCGGTCAGCCATAGTTGCGTTCTGCCCTGCTCAGCGCGCTACTGGAGTAACCACCGCTCGCTCCCCGTCTGTCCCACCCTGAGAGAGCAAGGCCCCTACTCCGACAATTGCTTAGCATCCGTGTCGACGATGAAAGGGTCGCGCGACGTCCGATATGCTAGAAT
>JAKUDI010001331.1:0-106624 GCA_022702515.1 Ilyophis sp. 1 JC-2022
ACTAAGAATATCTCATCATGCCGTTCTGGCTCACTAGCTCGTGCTCTGTCTTTCAGGCGTTAGTTAACGATGTAATGTAATGTAATGATGTACTGAGGGAGATGCTGGAGAAATTCGTCTTCGTTTATCTTGACGATCATTTAATATTTTTGCCGATCTTCCCACACACGTCGGTCACGTTCATCAGGTTCTTCCTGCTCTTCTCAAGGCCCAATTATTTGTTAAAGCAGAGAAGTGCGTCTTTCACACTGGCTCGGTTTCATTTTTGGGTTTTATCGTGAGAGAGGGTAAGGTACAGATGGATCCAGAGAAGGTTTCTGCTATAAAGAACTGGCCCACGCCATCTTCTATGAAACAGGTGCAACACTTTTTAGGTTTTGCGAATTTTTATCATAGATTTATTCGCAATTTTAGTGCGGTGGCAGCGGCCATTACTGTGCTTACTAAAAAGAACCTCGTGGGCCAGTTCCAATGGAATTCTAAGGCGGAGGCAGTGTTCACGGAATTTTAAAAAAGATTCACTTCCGAACCTATTCTTGTTACACCCAACCCCTCCCTTCCCTTTGTGGTAGAGGTGGATGCCTCCGAACTAGGCACCGGAGTCATTCTGTCCCAACGCTAAGCCACTTGCCACAAAATGCACCCATGCGCTTATTTCTCTCGCGTCCTAACATCGGCGAAGAGGAATTATGATGTAGGGGATCGAGAATTGCTTGCGGTCTTTGGAGGATTGGCACCATTAGCTCGAAGGAGCGGAACATCCGTTTACAGTATGGACAGACCATAAAAACCTGGAATATGTTCAGCTGGCTAAGAGGCGTAATTCATGGCAAGCCCGGTGAGCGCTGTTTTTTTTACGATTACATTTTATTATCACGTATAATGATAATATATTAATCGTAATTCATGGCAAGCCCCGGATCCAAAAACGTAAAACCTGACGCCCTTTCGCGGATTTACAACCGCTCTGAGACAGACTATAATCCCGAGCCTATTATCGCCACTGACCTCATTGTTGCCCCGGTTATATGGGAGCTTGAGGCAGCGGTGCAGAGAGCCTTGCGCTCGGACCCAGGCCCAGGTGGGGCACCGGCCAACTGTCTTTTCGTGCCTCCTCGTCTTAGGTCTTGGGTTTTCCAATGGGGCCACGCCTCCCAACTCACCGGTTCATCGTACTAGGGACTTTTTATCCCGGCGTTTCTGGTGGCCCAATCTGGAGAAGGACGTACGTTTGTGGGACCTTTCAAAATGATTTAAAAAATCAACCCAGTCACATTTCGACTGCAACTGCCACGCTCAATGCGCATCCACCCCACGTTTCACGTCTCCCGTCTGAAACCGGTACTCGTCAGCCCTCTCGCCCCGGTTGAAAGACCACCTCCGACTCATAGAAGGGGGTCCGGCTTATACCGTTCGCCGTATTATGGCCGAGAGACGTGTGGGCAGAGGGTGGCAATTCCTTGTAGTCTGGGAAGGCTACGGCCCGGAGGAACATTGCTGGGTTCCATCGAGAAACATTAACACCCTCAGTTAATCACAGACTTCCGCAGAAATAAGGTCGTGGAAACGTCTGGTGCCGTTCCTTAGAGGGGGGGGTCCTGTCTTGGATCATGCCTTCCTTTCCTGATCTCTGCGTTTTTTATTATTTTTGTATTTTACCGGTAATCTATCGGATTTTTCTGTGTTCCGCTACGGGTTTTGCTTTTGCCTCGGTGATTAGTGAGTTCACCTGTCCTGCATTTCCGCTCACTACTTATACCCCGCTTCCTCCTTTTCTCATCGCTTCCATGTTATTTCACGTAACATTCTAGCCGGTAAAAGGTATCGGAATTTGTGCTGCTATCGACCGCTTTGCTTCTCAACGCGGGACTTGTTAGCAGTACAATTTAGCAAAAATAAAGTGCGCTTTTTCGCTCTTATTTCAGAGCAGAGGTTTTTGTTTCTTTGTTTTCCACTCAAACCTACGAGTGCTCTCACCCTAAGTTTTAGGGGTCATTTGGTTTTTCTCCTTCCTTTCTTTTTGTTCGCTCCAGAAACGGGAGTTAGATAAGCATGACTGCTTATTTATTTTGTTTTGCTCAGATATCGAGTTCCTCGTTTTTATCGCGAGGTTATTTGTGTTCTCCTTATTTTCCCCCATCCACTACGGATTATTTTCCGTTTTAGTGGTGTTCATTTGAACACTTTAAAATTCCTCATCTATCGCATCTGGACCTCCAATATTTCCTCCGTGTCTCTGGCATAGAGAGGAACAACACATAGAGAGATCCCCAACACTATGCTCCTAACATATTTAACCCTGTATTCTTTTATAATGTGACGTTGAAGTTGTTGGATTTCACTGATGCTGTGTACATACTAGGGGGTGATTTTAAATTGCTAGTCGACCCCTCCATTGACTCAACTGATCCTGATATCTCTGCACGCCGGACATAATCAGCTTATTCGTTCTTACAAGAATTGAATGTTGTTGACATCCAAAGTGACCCAACCACTATGGATTACACTTTCTATTCTTCCCGTCATCACTAATCTTCATGAATAGATTATATATTTATTTCACCTGTTTTTCTAAAATGTATATCTCATGCATCTCTGCTACCTATGCATATTTCAGACCACTCCCCTGTTCTTGTCTCTTTTGATTCCACTCCTGGACTTGCTAGGTTTAAAAGGTGGCATTTCAATGTTTCTTGTTTGCAGAATGCAGATTTTTTGAGTAAAATCTCCAAGGAAGTTAAAGAGTTTCTAGAGGTTAATTCACAACCTGAGGTTGATCACCATACTCTATGGGAAGTAACAAAGTGCTGCATAAGAGGGATTTGCACTTACTTCTCCTCCCATATGAATAGAGAACGTAACCGTTAATGATCCATCCTGGAGAATTAAATATCCCACCTAGAATCTCTTCAGAAATCTTGTTTTTCTGAAGAAAGACAGAAGGAATTATCCACTTTTAAATCAGAGTACAAAACATCATCTACTTCTAAAGCTGAATTTCTACATCTCAGAACCCGCCAACATAACTATGAAAATGCAGAAAAACCAAGCAGACTTTTGGCATTGAGACTCAAGCAATCAGAACAATTAGCATCCATAGACATAATTAAAAATGTGGACGAGTTATGTACTGAGTTATGCACTCTCCCCTCAAAAATTAACGAGACATTTACTTCCTTTTGCTCCAAGTTATACTCCTCTGACTCTCAAGACCACACTGCTATTTTGTCCTTCTTAAATTTCTACCCACACTTTCAGTGGAGCAAACTTCTAATTTAGATGCTCCAATCATTTTGACTGAACTGAAAGATGCTCTGGACTCAATGTTTGAACTTAAGTTCCTGACTTCCGCTTCTCCGGTGCTTGTTTGTCTCACGACATTGCATTTGAGCTGGTATAGCCAGGAACTAGCGACCTCCTGATATTAAACTCTGTTTATGTTCAGGGGGGACTTGCTATAGCTACTTAATTGGGTATAGGATTGTTTTCCACCTGGTAGCATTTTGTGCTATTTAGTTTTTTTGCTGTTCTCTCCGAGACAGTTTTTCATTGTTCTTTCGTTTTGGTTTTTCACTCTTCCGGCTAGTGTTCTATTGTTTTATGAAGTTTCCCGTTATTAGCTCATTACGTGAGCTCGGGAGATTCTGTTTATATTCTACAACTTTAGTCGTTTGCCCGGTTTTGTGGGTTAATTTTCGTTTTGGCTGTTAGCCTTAACCCCTTTGCGCAGATGGTAAATTTGGTCAATTCTCATCTATTTAGGGAGTGCTCTGTTTAAGGCTTTATAACTCCAGGTGTGAGCATCACATAAACTTGGTAAATGGCATAAATTAAACAAGACAGTATGAACTTTTTGTTTATTTTCATAATTTAAGTGAGACGAAGTGCGTGGAGGGTTGGACCCGAGAAGCACGACTCAGAACAATGGATGTAATAAATACCCGCAAGGGCTTTATTAAGGAAAGTTCCGTAATCGTTGTCTTAGCACAAGCAAAGGTCATACACAAAAAGATCCAGCCAATAAACAAAAGTACTGAGGGAGAAGGCAGTCTCGTCGTCGGTAAACCAGGCAGTAGTTTGGAACCAGGAAGGCAATCAGCGTGGCAGAGGTACAAACGGGAGAAGGCAAAAGAATAGTTGAAAAAACAAGCAGGGTCAGACCGGAGTCCTCGCCGTGTGGCAAAAGTACAAAATCAGCAAGCAGGAATCGTGGTCAGGACAGGCAGTGAAAACAAAAGGCTGGCAGTAAACAGTGGTCAAAAAAACAGGCTTCGATCAAAACAGGAAATCAGAATACGTATACTTGACAAATGCTTAAGAGTGCTAGTGAGGCAACAATTTCGCACTGAACAGGTGAAAACTGAGGGCTTATATGTGTGTGTAGACAGGTGCAAACGCTTAGCTTGAGAACAGAGAGAAATTAGGAACAGCTTGGGAAAACGAGACGAAGATCATTAGTCAATTAGTTGTTATGCCCCGCCGGAAAACAGGACATAAACAAACGGAGACCACACAGGACATACGTTTTAACAATAATTTATTAATAGAAAAAGGTTCGGTATAAGCTCCCGTCTCGCAATGCCTTGCAAGAGGGGCCTTGCTGGATGTGTGAGAGGGAAGCAGCCCCTTAGTGTGTAGGAGCAGCCTCTTTATCCAGGCTTCACAGGTGGCGTCGGTTTCCCAATCAAGTGATTGTACACTCACCTGACAGAGAACCGATGCCACCCCTCCAGCAGGGGTCACCCTCACCCCCTCTACATCATAGAGAGACAAGCAGGAGAGAGAAAGAAACACAGACAAACACCCTGGGGGACAGGGAATAAGGGGCGGGCGCAACATAGTCTGTTAGTAATTATCCCATCCTAGCGTTAGTAAATTAGTTAATTAGTAAGGACATGCACTAGAAACGTAAGGTAACAATTAACTACAAGAGATTAGATGGTTAGTAAGAAATGATCTAGCTAATTGTTAGTAATCTGTTAGTTAGACAGGGAATGGCAGATACAATGGAAAACACGTAAGCAAAAGCGGGAGAGAGAGAAAGCATGAACGCGAGTTCGCGGAAACACATAGAAATGTATGAAACTAATAAACTATGACAGAACGTGAATACAAATAAGGGCGTGACATAACAATAAACATAAAACATGGCATGGAACGGTTAGAACCGTAACAGTACCCCCCTCTTAACGACCGACTCCTGGCGGTCCATGGTGCTTATCAGGGTGGTCTCGATGAAAGTCCTTAATGAGGCTGCGGTCCAAGATAAGGCTGGGAGCGATCCAGGAACGCTCCTCTGGACCGTAGCCCCTCCCAGTCGACCAGTACTGGAACCCCCGGCCTCGTTTACGAATGTCCAAAAGCTTTTTCACAGTATAAGCAGGGTGGTTATCAATAATACGGGGGGGAGGGGGAGGGGGATCCGGGGGACACAGAGGGTGGGTGGACACAGGCTTAATACAAGAAACATGAAACATGGGATGAATTTTAAGGGAAGCAGGGAGTGACAATCTAACAGCAGAGGGGTTGATGATGGAGTCAATCTTGAAGGGGCTAATGAATCGGCGTTGGAGCTTGCGTGACGTGGATTTAAGGGGAATGTCCTTTGTGGAAAGCCACACAGAGTCGCCAGGCTTGTAAGCAGGTGCAGGTGTGCGGTGGCGATCAGCGACACGCCGGTTGCGGTCAGCCATGCGCAAAAGCGCGGCCCTGGTGTCCTTCCATAGCTTGAGGCACCGGCGCATGTGGGTGGCGAGGGAAGGGACAGCAATCTCGGCCTCTTGGTCGGGAAACAGAGGTGGGAGGTAGCCTAGGGAGATCTTGAACGGGGATTTCCCCGTGGAGGCGCAGGGCAATGCGTTGTGCGCATATTCCACCCAGGTGAGCATCTTGCTCCAGACAGACGGGTTCTTGGCGGAGACACAGCGTAATGCAGCTCCGAGGTCTTGGTTAGCCCTCTCCGTCTGGCCATTAGACTGAGGGTGGTAGCCTGAGGTGAGGCTTACCGTAGCTCCGAGCGCCGAGCAGAACGCCCTCCAGACCTGGGAGATGAACTGGGGTCCTCGGTCGGAGACGATGTCCGCTGGGATGCCGTGGATCCGGAAAACCTCTTTGACCAGAACGTCAGCGGTCTCTTGGGCGGAGGGCAGTCCTGGCAGGGGAATGAAGTGTGCCGCCTTGCTGAAGCGGTCCACAACGGTGAGAATCGTGGTGTTACCCTCGGACGGTGGAAGTCCAGTAACGAAATCCACACCGATGTGGCTCCAAGGTCGGCCGGGCACAGGCAGCGGCTGAAGAAGTCCCGCCGGGGCTTGATGGGAAGCTTTACTCCTGGCGCAGGTGGTACAAGCCTTTTTTTAAAATAATTTATTTCTGATTTTTCCCTTTTTCTCCCAATTTAGTAGCCAATTGAACCCCTATTCTAACTCAATTCCCCCCCGTGTAGCAACCGCTAGAGAACCACTGTTACACAATCCCGTCTATCGGTCCTAGTAGTAGGAAGGAGGTCGCCACGTCCTCTACAGGGCGCGACTCCTCGGGCTCCTGACCGCGACTCGCCTGGGAGGTGGTACAAGCCTTAATAAACATCCTGGTGTCGGAAGCCATGGAACTCCACCAGAACTTCCGCTTGAGCACTGCCATCGTGCGGGTGAAGCCGGGATGACAAGAGAGTGGCGAGGAGTGGGCCCACTGAAACACCTGAGTCCGAGCAGTAGAGGGGACATACAGGCAATTACCCGGGATGGCTCTGGGGTCGGGCTCGTTGCATAGCGCCCTCTGTATGACTGCCTCGATCTTCCACGAGACCGAGGCGATGGTGCAGGAGGCGGGCAGAATGTTCTCAGGTCTCTCTTTCTCCAAACATGAGTCGAATTGCCTGGAAAGGGCATCAGGCTTAATGTTTTTGGAGCCGGGGCAGTAGGTGAGAGAAAAGTTAAATCTCCCAAAAAATAGGGACCACCTGGCCTGGCGAGAGTTCAGTCTCTTAGCAGTCTGGAGGTAGGCTAAGTTCTTGTGGTCCGTCCACACCACAAATGGTACTTCGGCCCCCTCCAGCCAGTGTCTCCACTCCTCCAACGCCAGTTTGACGGCGAGAAGTTCCCGGTTGCCAACATGGTAGTTTCTCTCCGCTGGTGAAAGTTTGCGGGAGAAAAACGCAAAGGGGTGCAGCTGGTTGTCGGTGGCGGAGACCTGGGAGAGCACCGCTCCCACCCCAGTGTCAGAGGCATCCGCCTCGACCACGAACTGGCGAGTGGGATCAGGGTGAATGAGAATGGGGGCGGAAGCGAACAGTCTCTTAATCTTGCAAAAAGCCCCCTCCGCTTCGGGGCTCCAGCGGAACGGTAAGGCAGTGGACGTGAGCTTGGTGAGGGGTGCGACCACTTGGCTATAGCCCCTGATGAATCGTCTATAAAAGTTGGCGAATCCCAAGAAGCGCTGTAAATGTTTCCGCGTGGGCCAGTCAGTGACCGCCTGAATCTTCTTGGGATCCGCCCTGATCTGTCCCCTCTCTAGAATAAACCCCAGGAACTCCACTGTGTCCGAATGAAAAACACACTTCTCCGCCTTGACAAATAGTTTGTTCTCCAACAGTCTTTGGAGAACTTGTCTGACGTGGACTTCATGTTCCTGAGGGTTCTTGGAGTAAACCAGGATGTCGTCGAGGTAGACAAATACGTGTCGACCCAATAGGTCTCATAGCACGTCATTGACCAGGGCTTGGAACACCGCAGGGGCGTTGGTGAGTCCGAATGGCATGACCAGGTATTCAAAGTGTCCGAGAGAGGTGTTGAACACCGTCTTCCACTCGTCCCCCTCTCGAATACGGACCAGGTGGTAAGCGTTGCGTAGGTCGAGCTTGGTGAAGATGGTGGCGTCATGGAGAGGATGAAAAGCAGAGTCAATGAGGGGTAGAGGATACTTATTCTTTATCGTGATGTTATTGAGTTCTCTGTAGTCAATGCATGGGCGTAGGGAACCGTCCTTCTTCTGGACGAAGAAGAACCCCGCCCCCACAGGTGAAGAGGACGGACGAATCAGCCCATTGGTGAGACAGTCCCGGATGTATCTCTCCATGGCCTCCCTCTCCGGTCTGGAGACCTTGTAGAGACGACTTGATGGTAGTGGTGTGCCGGGCAACAGCTCAATGGCGCAGTCATAGGGTCTGTGTGGGGTCAGAGTCTGAGCCTGCGTCTTGGAGAAGACTGTCTCCATGTCCAGGTAGACCGCAGGCACCGTCTCCAGTGAAGGCTTTGGGGCTTTGGGTGGAGTGGGTACGCCCTCTGCTGGAGCAGGAGCGGATCGCAGGCATTGTTGGTGGCAATCGCGAGTCCAAGCTTGGATATGACCTGTCTTCCAGTCGATGATGGGGTTGTGTTTCCTGAGCCAGGGTAACCCCAAAATGAGCGGATCGTTGGGAGAGCGGATGACGTGAAACTGGATTATTTCTTGGTGATTGCCGGAGATAATCAGTAGAATGGGTTCGGTGATGTGGGTCATTTGACAGAATGTCTTTCCATCAAGGGACCGAGCATCCAAGGGGTGGGGCAATGGAAGGGTGGGAATGTTCATGTCCTTGACCATCACCTCATCAATCAAATCAAGGTCCGCTCCGGAGTCCATCAGCGTTCTGACCTCGATCTCTCTCCCTGGCAACATGATCAAGGCCATGAGGGTCTGGCGAGAGTCATCTCCGCTGGTCTTCTCCGTGTAGGTCAGGGATCCAATCCGAACTGGGGCGTCTGACTTCTTGGAGCGAAGTCTGCACTGCTGTAGAGTATGCCCAAGCTTGCCGCAGTAGAAGCATGACCCAGTCTCTTTACGGCGTTTCCGCTCCTCCGACGAGACTCTCACCCCAGTGCGTGAGAGATCCATGAGCTCTGCCTCCTCCACTGGTCCCTCTCTGGGTCGAGGACTTGACCATCGTCTGGGGTAGGGCTGGCCGGCCGGAACTTGCCTCTCATGGTGGCGTTGTCTGGAGCGGTTGTCCAGGCGAATGGCGGCACGAACGAGTTCATCAAGTTGCGTGATGGGTTCTTGATGAGACTGGCCCGGAACAGATCAGCAAGAGCCTCCTCGTTCCAGTGGGTAGCAGCGGCGATGGTGCGGAACTCGATCGAATGATCCGCGGCGCTGTTCTTGCCTTGGCAGAGGGTGATCAGGCGTTGAGAGGGTTCTTGATCGCTGGACGCGTGCTGGAACACTGCGAATCTCCTGGGAGAATGCCACGTAGCGAGAGGGAAGTGACCCACCGGACCATACAGCTGTGGCCCAGTCCAGAGCTCTCCCCTTCAGCAATCCCATCACATATCCAATCCGCCGCTCGTCGTCCTGGTAGGTCTGTGGTTGCTGCCGGAACACAAAGTCACACTGGAGGAGGAACGACCTGCATCTCCCTGGTTCTCCGCCGAACCTCTCCGGGGGGGGTTGTTGTGGCTCCCGGAATTGCCAGGTTCCCGTGGCGTTGAACAGGGGTGATGCAGGCGTGCTGACAGGCTGTTCTGTGGAGCGTGGCTGGACAGCAATGACGAGTCTCCTCATCTCCTGGCACAGCTCTCTCATCTCCCGGCGAAGAGAGGAGATCCCCTGGGTGTGCTCCTGCACGATGGCACCTTGTTCCACGAGTGCGTGGTGCATTGCGGATGAGTCGGCAGGGTCCATGTTGGCGAAATTGTTCTGAGACAAAGTGTGTGGAGGGTTGGACCCGAGAAGCACGACTCAGAACAATGGATGTAATAAATACCCGCAAGGGCTTTATTAAGGAAAGTTCTGTAATCGTTGTCTTAGCACAAGCAAAGGTCATACACAAAAAGATCCAGCCAATAAACAAAAGTACCGAGGGAGAAGGCAGTCTTGTCGTCGGTAAGCCAGGCAGTAGTTTGGAACCAGGAAGGCAATCAGCGTGGCAGAGGTACAAACGGGAGAAGGCAAAAGAATAGTCGAAAAAACAAGCAGGGTCAGAACGGAGTCCTCGCCGCGTGGCAAAAGTACAAAATCAGCAAGCAGGAATCGTGGTCAGGACAGGCAGTGAAAACAAAAGGCTGGCAGTAAACAGTGGTCAAAAAAACAGCTTGGATCAAAACAGGAAATCAGAATACGTATACTTGACAAATGCTTAAGAGTGCTAGTGAGGCAACAATTTTGCACTGAACAGGTGAAAACTGAGGGCTTATATGTGTGTGTAGACAGTAGAGGGTGGATACCCGACCCGAACCCGATGGGGCCCGACGAGTCGGGCCGGGCTCGGACTAAACTTTTAAAATGATGTTCGGGCTCGGTCACGGCGGCCGAACAACTAGCGAACATTTTACTTTTGAACTACTAATTAGGAAGGGTTAGCCTACTTCACATGGTGCTTCAAGTTGTTTTTGGTGAAAATATAGTGCGAAATAAATAAAAATGATACCGAATATTGTGTGTCACTACACACGCAGTGAAAACAGAGAGAAATTATCATGCCACGTTATCAGTACTGTCATTCATGCTAGGCTCATTCGTAACTTCAGGCAGAGAAAACACATTTTCTCCAGCTAAATCATTACCGAAAATAAAAGACACGGCTTTAATCGGCAACTGAGAACAAAAAGCTACTTTCACAAGTCCAGAAACAACCTCCAAATGCAATTAAACAATGTGCAAAGGAACGTTCACAATGGCCAGCAGAGGCGGGTAGAGTACCAAAAAACTGTATTCAAGTAAAAGTATGATTACCAACAGAAAAATAGTTCAACGTACACGTGTCTCTCCAATAGAGGTGCAGGTTGCAGCAAGTGTATGTCCAAAAAAAGAGAAGTGGCACACTGAGCTTTGTCCAATAATTGATGGTTCAGTGTAAACCGCACACTCAACACAAGAACAACCTTATTATAAATATATTATTTTATTTTTTGACGGTCATTTAGGTGCCCAGTGTCCACTAAACAGGGAAGCTGTAACCATGGTAACAACAACTGCGTGACAGGGAAACACTATGTCAGCGCTTCAGTGCCTTACATTAACTGCGTCGGGCTCAGGTCGGGTTCGGACATAAAAAGCAGAATTCCTGTCAGGTTCGGTTACTACTATCTCGGACTCGGTCGGGTTCGGACAGAAATATGCAGCCCGATCCGCACTCTAGTAGACAGGTGCAAACGCTTAGCTTGAGAACAGTGAGAAATTAGGAACAGCTTGGGAAAACGAGACGAAGATCATTAGTCAATTAGTCTGTTAGTATTTATCCCATCCTAGTGTTAGTAAATTAGTTAATTAGTAAGGACATGCACCAGAAACGTAAGGTAACAATTAACTACAAGAGATTAGATGGTTAGTAAGAAATGATCTAGCTAATTGTTAGTAATCTGTTAGTTAGACAGGGAATGGCAGATACAATGGAAAACACGTAAGCAAAAGCGGGAGAGAAAGCATGAACGCGAGTTCGCGGAAACACATAGAAATGTATGAAACTAAGAAACTATGACAGAACGTGAATACAAATAAGGGCGTGACATAACAATAAACATAAAACATGGCGTGGAACGGTTAGAACCGTAACATGAAGTCAAAATAAAGTGCCACAAATGCAAGTGAAACTTGCAAAAATGCAAAAAAATAAAAATCTTTGCAACAAAATACTCAGAGCTACAGAAGTGAAACAGGTAAATATATACATTACCTGGATCATAAGCTCCATGTCAACAAGTGTGCAAAATCTGAGGATGATCTGCAGAACTACTAAAGGTCTCTGATGCAAGGCAGTGTACCCTGTTGTCCATGAGTGTCTCCAAATCTATCCAAATGGCTAAATTGTGTACTGCTCTAAATAAAAAAAGAGATATATTTAACTAGAAATCAACAGTTTTGGCTCATAAAACTCACATTTGCATCATTTTCAAGTGTGAATTAATCTATTTTCTTCAGTATAGGGGGGTAGATATCTATGGGTCCAAAACCCCTATGCAAAACATGTCATAAAATTTATAAAACTTGTTTTGTCCATTATAAAGAATATACATTTGCTTCTTCTGATGGATTAAGATAAAAATATTGATATCACAGTGTTGCATACACCTAAATATGTAGCATAATCATTCACTCTTGTACCTCAATAAAACATCACTTTTCCCTGTACTCTACAGTATGTATACTTTTGCCCCGGGATTGCATTTTTCTGTAGTTTTTTTAAATATTCCAAGTCATTTTGATTCCAAGGAAAATATTTACCTTAATCTACCACATATCAGCGCATAGAAAATTGGAATGAGCACTTGTCATTCAATAATTGACAAGTATATACGCCATAGTCTATATCAGCGGTTCTCAAACTGTGGGTACTGCAGGTGGTCCGTAGAAAAAGGAATGAATGAATGTGAATGTGTTTACTCACTATCTTGCAATAGCTAAATTGCACCATCTTCTGGTTGTACCGGTGTATAGCCGCACCAGACTTTTTCATTCAAAAATAGTAAAATAAAAGTGCGTCTAGAACCCCTGGTCTATATTCTATGCGAAAATAACAATTGGCCTTTCAATCATATTGGAAAGACAGTGCTCGAGTGGAAAAACCAACGTATATATTTAGCCAGAGAGACCAACTGGATTTTAGACGCAAAATTGTTTACATATCAGTTTGGGGGAATCCCCCTTCCCAATGTGTTTATTTATAGAGCTTGCGTAATATGAGACTGTGAAAACTAAAACTGCTGTTACGCGGGGCTGTAGAAAAGAGTTCAAAGCACCACTCTATTGGATAAAAGAGCCAACAATTAAACCAGAATGAACTGTACTGAATAAGACAGGCTTGCGGGGCATGGGGGGTATTACAAGTCAACATTTCCGGTAGTGTAATAGATAAACTGTTGTATATTTCTCAAACCAATTGTACCAGACAATAAATGACCACTGAATTTTGAAAGGAACATCTCGATGTGTAAAACCAATGGTAGGATTGTATATTAATTTTATATTTAGTAGCATATATTGCTAGTAGAATACATGGTAGAATGAGAGAATATGTTCACATGTTTATTTTGCATTTGAGTGAGCAGGGCTTTTCACGGCTTTTCTGGCATACGATTGTTGGGTTTATCTTGTTGCTATGACGGAATTCTAATTTTATATGATGAATACATATATTTATGAACTAAAACATAGACGCTATTGTCCACTATGTCACGCATGGGTAGGTATAGATTGGGTGGGGGGGTGCTTGTTAAATGGACGTTAAATAGTGACACTTAGAAACTACGCATTGGCCAGAAATCATCGCGAATCGTCTCCCAATAAAGTTAAAACAGAGTTTGTGTTTTCCACTAATTGTTTGACAGCTGGAGCAACGAATGTCTCAGTTGGGCAAAAAAGTCCCGCCGGCGGGACCATCTGAACAAAGGGGTTGAGGAATTAGTTTCCTGTTTTTTCTTTCTTCCATTATTTGGTCCTCACTGCTGTGAGCGGACTTCTGATCTCCCCACCTTTGCGTTTGAATCTCTGAACACTCAATAAACCCCTTACATGCTGACGATATCTTGTTGTATCTATCTGATATGGCCAACTCTATCACTTATGTTCTAGGCTTTTTTTGGCTTTTTTTCTGGGTATAAAATCAACTGGTCAAAGTCCCTCTTAATGCCTTTAAATCCTGCCGCTAAAAACATCACTCTTTCTTCACTCCCAATCACTTTGGAGCATAATGGTTTTACTTATTTGGGAATACTAATCAGACCCAGCCTCCCTGCTACAGTTAAAGATAATTACAATTTAGCATTGACAAAAATTAAAAGCGACCTAATTAAATGGTCCCCTCTGCATGTGAGTCTTCATGGTCGAGTTTCCATTGTTAAGATGAATATTCTTCCCGGAATTAATTTTCTTTTTTCTATGCTCCCCCTCTCACCTCCCCATAATTTTTTTAAGGACATGGATACATTGTGTAGAAATTTTCTTTGGAATGGAAAGCGTCCTTCTATTCGTTTCCCTACTCGAACATGCCTTAAAATGTTAGGAGGACTCTCCTTGCCCAACTTAAAATTTTATTACTGGGCTTTTCAGCTTCGATCCTTGAAGATCTATCTGGATCCCTCCTCTAGTGTCCCATGGCGGCCCTTAGAAAATGCTTTATGTCATCCTATTAGAATTCAAGACCTACCTTTTTGTGGTGAAAAGATTCGGAGTACACGGTCATTCATGGGTTCCATTATTTCAAATATGTATGGTACCAATCTGAAAAATATCTACTGTCTGTCAGTAAGTTTCATGACAGGACTCTTATTTGGAACAATAATCTTCTTTTGACTATTCACACACCATCTGTCTGTTGCCAGGCTCCATCCGGTCAGATAGCAAGACGCCATCTCACAACCTTGGTGATCATCAAAATGATGACTATCGCTTGGAGGGAGACAGAACATGTGTTAACATCCTCTCCGTTTTTTCCGGGAGTGGGTAAAAGCCACTTCATGCTCCATTTCCCTTTGTCAATGTGTGTTACATTTGGTAGTGCTGTATTCTTAAGGTTTTAGGAATAACTTCAGAGGAACATTAATCAACATTAATCAGTGTAAAGACTAAGTATAAGACATCTTATTTCACAGTGAATTAGTAACACTTACAAATCATTCTTGGTTATCATACTGATTTTGAATACATGTTTTCCGTTATCGTTGATTCAGACCTCATTGACTCGCTGAGACCTAACAATCTAGCAGGCTCCCCAATGGCCTTCCTGCTGCTTAAGTGTTGCCGCTATGAAACCGATTTGCCCAAGTACCATTGACCAGTACCTGTAGGTACTGTGGGTACCTCTTTGTTTGCTTTTGACAGAAGTGTGCTCTTTGTCACCCACATTTTCCTGAATTATGGTGGCAAGGCGAATCTCAGGCCTATTTCACAATGAGATTCAGTGTGGTCTGATTCTTGTCTGAGTAAATACATACATTACATTAAAACATTATCTTACTACCATAAGTGCAGCTATATCTAGATCAGCCATGGATTTTAGTGCACAATCAATAGTGGTCGTACAAAGTGTTTGATCTACTAACATAAGATACTTTTACCCGAGATGATGTTGGCTTCTTCTTCTTTGGTCCAAGTAACCTCAGCGTCGCACCAGTGGACAGAGGAGAGGTTACTAGCACATCACTCAGCCACCGGCCTTTTTGGCAGAGCATGTAATGCATCTATGTGTGTTAGTGCAACTTATTATATGTGTCCTATCTATCTGCCATTAGTGAGGGAGCACCTAGCTCCTGATTGTGAAACTCTATCTTCGTGTGTGTGTGTATAATCAGTGTGTGTTCTTCAACCCAGGTGCTGTACATACCATAGAGGGTCATCACTATGGAGAGGTTGCTAGCACATTCGAAGCACAGTGATCTGTCTCCGCTTTCTTCAGGCAGCAAGGCGCCGTACAGTCTTCATCAGTGAGGCACCAAACGTGTTTTGCGTGGCTGTTCCAGCATTCACCTGTTGGGCAGCCTGCGGGTGATGCTTACATAATTCCCATCCGCTTCTTCCCGCGGTCATGCCATGCTGAGGGAGTGGGTTTCCAAACGGGCAGTCAAGCGGACCGCTTACAGCATTCACGGGTCTCCCGTCTTAATCCCGATACTCGTCGGGTCCTGTTTGAACGACAGTCACAACAAAAAATCCCACCCCCTTTTCACCTGTACATCTCCCTTGCTTCCACATTTTCTCTACTTTCTGAAGATGCACCTTCCTCATCCTGTCTCTCTGCTATTTCCCTTGATGATCAGGTCATAGGTCAGTCGGACAGTAACCTGGTGGAAGCAACAAGTCAAAACAAAGTCTAATTCAGGCTTAAGAGTACATCATTTCAGTAAAAGAAAAACAGTCAATTAGAATAATGACTGCAAATCATTCATTAACGAATGTAGGCTGACTACTTAGAATTTTCAAAAAGGAAGACATTCATTTGAAGTTACCAGTAAAGAGCGAGAGACAGATAAGCCAGAAATAGCCAAGGTATTACCCTCCTGAAGCTTACACAATCAGCAAGATTGTTAGTATTTGTGTATTTTTTTTCTCCCAAATTGTTCTGTGCTGCTGAAGGGGGCACTTAGATGAAAACTATATCTTAAAAGGTAAAAACACAAGTAAAAAACAAATTGACAAACACTTATGTGAACTATTTACATTTTATTAAGCATTTTCTCAAACACGTCCAGTAACCTCTTTGAGCTTTCCAGTGTGGCTTTGAATCGCTCCTCTTCTCTGGCAGCATCTTCCTTCAGGAACCAGAGAATGGCGCCCTCACCGGTCCGTCTCCTTTTGGGGGGTGGGGGACAGCACAGCCTTTAGCCAGGCTGTGCATCCTCTTCCTCCTTCTCCACACACGACCAGCTACAAGTGACCGCCACAAATCCAGGAAGAGATGAGCCATCTGAGGTCTCATCAGCCACATGTTCTGGGTTTTCTGCAACACATGAGTCCATCAGGACAGGAGTACATCAATAGATGGCTACAAATTTGCTAAGGAAAAACATCATAAATTGAACCTCACCTTATATTTTCGCTTGAGGTTGTTCCAATTTTTTGCAATTTGGGTGGGGCTCACCTGGCCCTGTAGGCCCATCTGCAGAAGAATTTCACTGAGGAAAACAACATATGTTACCATACCATACCCAAGTGCCCTACAACAATTACTGCCATGCCAAAACATGTTCATGTGTTGTCCATTTACAGGGGCAGGCATGCCTCTTGCTATCACACTTACATGAGGGATATCAGAAGTTATCATTTGCATACAATCGACTACTTCAACACAAGACATGAATCACGGTGCAGAGGAGTGACTCTGTCAACATTACCCTATGACATGTAGAAAGAAGGTTGCAAGTGAAGCATCAGTGCCCTGTAAATAAAGACTAACCCCACCCTCAGTCTCACAATGTTCTTCACATGACAAAAATGTAACTACAATGACAAAGCAATCACGGTTTTATTAAGAGCAGCATAATAAGTAGGAATGTAACTCCTTATGGACATCTTACGGTGATTATCATAAATTGGGAACACTAAGTCACACACTAAATATAAGAGTACAGGTAAACATATACAATATGGACAGTCACGTGGTCCTACAAAAAAAGAAGAAATTAACACTTTTTTTTTGGCTTATTGCTAAGGTTTCTGTATAACATCTTTTCGTTACACGTCACATCACACATTATAGAATGTATAGAATTTTCACACCTCAGCCGAATGAGGCTGCTCTCATCTGTCCCTGTAAATGACACAACAAACCTGTAAAATTAAAAGCCTGCTAGTAATGTCTGTGTATAGCCATAAATCACAATGGCATGTGTCAAGGGGCTTCACAAGCCAATATTTCAGCCATGATATATGTAAGTACATGATGCAAAATAGTAGGCTATCCTAATAAGCTAGCCTAATATGAATTTCATCGGTCAAAGACAGCAAATGCAGAAACATAGACTGAAATTACATGATTATTTCTCAGTCATACAAGAGTGAGGAAGAACATATCTTGAACGTAAGGCAGCTGCGTGTTCATGTTTCCGTTGTTACACTGGAAAACGAGCAGCGACTGTTGAGCCTATTTCTCAGTTAGCCTACTTGCCGGGATGCATTCAACAGTGTAAATATAGGCTAAACGTGACATAGCCTAGATATATAGGGAAATTTTATAGTTTTGAAAGGACATGGGTTAATTTAAGCTTGTGTTTCCTATGCCGTAACATTAGCTAACTATATGGGACAAAAAAACGTCTGAAATTTTACGCTTACACGCTGAACTATAATGTTGTCTCTTTTTTCATGAATAAACTTGCCTTTTGTTTGTCCGAAAGAGCGAGTGACATTATAAAAGCGCTTTATAAAATACATAGAAAGGAACGATAAGCACTTACATTTGTGTAGGAGTGGTCCCGCCATGTTTTTAAACCGTGGCAGATGTTGTGGTTGTGGATCAAACATGTCACACGTTCCGAGTAAAGACTTCCACAAAGGCTGCACTTGTGTTTCCTCACTGAAGGATTCCCCGAGAGCCTCCTCTTTCCCCACTCCTCGCTCCTCGGTGGAGCATTTAGCGGTTTGGAATGTCCTTAAAGATGGCGGACCTTGATCGATCGGGTCAGACGAGGACCGAGGAGAGAAGGATGGCTAAAATAAGAGATTGGAATGCAGCCCGAGAGCTGCTGCACTGCTGCTAATATTAAAGTGTTCAAAAGAAGGTGGAGTGAACCCAGACGTGAGGGACCATACAAGGTGGTTCTGACAACTTCTACTGCAATGAAGGTTGAAGGTAAAACTGTGTGGTTCCACCTTAATCACTGCTTTAGAGTGAAAGCGCCAGGACGCGCACAGGGCAAAGTTGTAGACAATTTAAGGGAAATATCGGAGAGGCAGGATGAGGAAGGTGCACCTTCAGAAAGTAGGAAAAATTATGAAGCAAGGGAGATTTACAGGTGAAAAGGGGTGTGATGTTTTGTTGTGACTGTCGTTTAAACAGGACCCGACGAGTATTGGGATCATTACGGAAGACCCGTGAATGCTGTAGGCGGTCTGCTTGACTGCCCGTTTGGAAACCCACTCTGTGAGCAGGGCATGAGCGCAGGAAGAAGTGAATGGGAATGCTGTAGGCATCACCCGCAGGCTGCCCAACAGGTGAATGATGGAACAGCTACGCAAAACACGTATGGTGCCTCGCTGATGAAGACTGTACGGCGCCTTGCTGCCTGAAGAAAGCGGAGCCAGATCACTGTGCTTCGAATGTGCTAGCAACCTCTCCACAGTGATTAGGCAGGGGATTAGGCACCCCGAACCTAGTCACTAACAGGCGGCGGCGGAATTGCAAAGTTCCGAGGGCACGTTAAAAACGAGATATACTGCAGGGGAGAAAAGACTGAAGGCCCCCGTGTCTGATGAAGTATGAACTTACTGCCGTGGTACCGTCTAGTCGGCGTTGCTGTCACATGTAAGTATGCAGGCAGTACGTGGTACGTGGATGACAGTCCACACCTAGCAGAGGGACGTAAGAGATGACCTCTGTGAATAGGAAAGGCTGGTGAAAACGGTCAACGTTTCTATACCCATAGCAAAGTTGGATAGGGATCAGACCGTCGGTTCCTAACTGGGTGGTTAACAGCTACTATGGGGTCCTGATTAGATGCAGGACTAGGGATCACTATCGACAGGGTCATCGGTCGGTCGGATCGCAGAGGGCAATAAGACTATGAGAGATGGCCTGAGGCCGCCGCATCCGGCTCAATGTACAGTCAGGCCACTATAAGCTGAAACCGAATGAGTTTGTAAGCGAGTAGTGCTTTCTGTGATCAGTGTTTTTGAAAAGAAAGCACTGGGAAGCAGAGAGGCTGAGGGTCCTTCACTCAGAGGAGTCAGGAGCTATGTGCTCCCTCATTAATGGCAGATAGAGAAGACACACAGACGCATTACACGCTCTGCCAAAAAGGCCGGTGGCTGAGTGATGTGCTAATAACCTCTCCTCTGTCCGCTGGTCCAACGTTACTTGGACCAAAGAAGAAGAAGCAAACATCATCTCGGGTAAAAGTATCTCATGTTTAGATTGATCAAACACTTTGTAGTACGAACATTGATTGTGCACCAAAACCCATAGCTAATCTAGATATAGCAATATGGTAGGAAGAAAATGTTTTAAAGTGTGGTATGTACGTACTCAGACAAGAATCAGACCACACTGAATCTCGTTGTGAAATAGGGCCGCGATTTGCCTCACCACCATAGATCAGGAAAATGTGGGTATCAAAGAGAACACTTCTGTCAAAAGCAAACAAAGACTGAAGTTTCTGTGGAAGGAGACCACAGAGTGCATGTGATGGGGGACATGCTTAAGCAGACTGCAATAAAACACCCGCAGGTACTGGTCAGTGGTGCTTGCGCGAATCGGTTTTATAGCGGCAACACTTAAGCGGCAGGAAGGCCATTTGGGAGCCTGCTGGATTGTTAGGTCTCAGCGAGTCAATGAGGTCTGAATCAACTGTAACGGAAAATATTGTAATCAAAAATCTATATGATAACCAATAGTGATTTGTTGTGTTAACAGATTTACTGTAAATAAGATGTCTTATACTTAAGTCTTTAAACTGACTAATGTTGATTAATGTTCCTCTGAAGTTGGCATTCCTAAAAGCTTAGGAATACAGCACTACCAAATATAACACACATTGACAGAGGGAAAGAAGCATCAAGTAGCTTTTACCCACTCCCGAGAAAATGGAGGGGATGTTTACCACGTGATGTTCTGTTCTGCTGCTAAGTCTCCCTCCAAGCGATAGTCATCATTTTGATGATCACCAAGGTTGTGAGATGGCGTCTTGCTATCTGACCGGATGGAGCCTGGCAACAGACGTAAGGGACAGATGGTGTGTGAATGTGACTGGAAAAGTCACACAGGGGGGCTAAACAAGCGCCAGATCAGATAAAAGCGACGGACAGGCATCGAGGACTACTGGCTGTGAGAAAGTTGATCTCATTTTGAGGTTTAGAACCAAGGGCTCAAAAAATGTTTTAAGTCGTCATTCAATGTTTAGATTGAGAGTTACCATATGTATAAAATGAATGTGACTATGTTCAGTTAGAGGAGGCTGATGTATTTTTACCTCTCCTCTGTTCAAAGGGAGAGTTTTTCGCTCAGTCATCCTGTCCTGTTGTTGGATTCGGGAGGTTGTTGGGATGGTTACTCGACAGTAAGAGATAGAGACTGGCTAATTTCTGCCTGAGTTTAATCACTCCTCCCCGCCTTGCTCTTACTGGGACTTAGCACATAATGATTCATTTGGAAGTGAGCCAACAGAGGCTCAAAGGGAGAAATGTAGTGTTTATGTAGCTTCTATATGAAACAATTGTGTCAATAAAAAGATGTTTTTCTGTGTTAGGGTGTCTTGAAAAAAACAGCTCTAAAGGCCTAAATGTGCACAGAGCACACAGTCATGGCCTCACATTCAAGGGCATACACTCACGCCAGAAAAACAAGCTCATTATTTGTATCGGCATTGGTCAATGGACGACTGTTCCAAGCTAGGCACACAGTATGATCTCATCTTCGACACCTGTAAATCAAGGACATATACACACACCCACACGCAGGAAAATTGAAGGGAAAAACTCACTCTCAGCAGAAAACAGTCATATTATAAAACACAATCTAACAGAATATGAAATCTCCCTAATTTCCCAGAGACTGTTTTAGTTACATTTGTATATTAACACATCAAACTGATGAAGCATACGCATACTTATCTCGAAAAGGAGGTAATGGACCCATTCACACACACACACACACACACACACACACACACACAGGCAATTAGATGAATACACATTTATGTTCCTAGCCCGCCTGAAAAGATAACATGAGTAACTCCCTAACATTCCTTGGAGCCTGCTCGTTAAAACGTCTAGCATCCTAGCCTTGGCAACATGTGTGTGCAGTTTGAGAACGAATAAAGTTTATTTAATCCAAAGAAAACATTTATCTTTTTCTTTACAAACATTAGTATTGAGGACTATATTACTACAAAGAATTTCTCATGTTATAGAGGAAGATGTTGTCTTTGGTTCATAAAGCACCCACCTGTGGAAATAAGATTAGGGAAAAAAATCTTACAGTTAGTATTATTTAACCCATTAGATCATTGTATTATTATGTATTGAACTACTATTGTCAAACCGTGGCTAGGCTGTTTCTTATCAAATTAAATCATGGCATTTCATCAAAACTACCATATAAATAAGGGTCATATGTAATGCTTAATTAAAACCAGCAGAGACCGTTGTAGACCATGAAAAATAGGCGGACGGAGCTGAACTTTTAGACCCACACTGGGAGGGGTTGAGAAAAGCATAAAACAGGGGGGTTATCTGAACTGGCTGCTGCTACTGCTTTGTTTTGTTTTTCTGTCATTAACAGACCTGTTTTACGTCTCGTGGGTGAGCATGAAATTGATGGACTTAGACTTGACCGTGTGATTGAGAGTGTTTTTAACATATGTATGCTTAGCCGATCATCCTGGGTATGTATATTCATGCAAATCTTCTTACAATATGTAAGTGCTGTTGCACAAATGCTCATGATACTTTTGCTGTGTTGAGTTATAAGAATTTGGAAATATGCCTTTTTATTATTACTACTGCAGTTGTAGTATTTATGTTATCTAATAAGTCTGTCTGTTTTCCTTTAAGTTATGGCCAAATTTAACCACTAAGTGGAGTGTCAGAGCAATGTTTGTGTTCTCGTGTTTGTGTATGGGAACTGATATTCTCAGTCTGTGGTGTCACTACGACGTAGTTGATTGTGGAACGGTGCTTTTCAGTATGAAAATGGATGTAGCGGGAGCACTGCTATGCTGCGAAGTGTATAGTGTTAGCGAGTCACTAAGATAGCACTGTGAGCTGACCAACTAACGTTACAGCAGTAGAGACTGAAAGACACCATCTTGGAGAGAGTTGGAGACCTCTTTTCATGACAGCAGCCAACGAGTTCTCACGGCGTGATCAAAGGGATGCATCAAGTGCTAAAGCAATAAACGCCCGTATTTCAACTAAGGAACCTGTGTCTGTGTCGTGACGAGAGCTACAGTGAGAACTCGACTGCTCAACACGGGTAGGAGAGAAGAAGATGGCGGATAACGACGCGATGAAGATCCAGCGTATCAGATAAGCAAGCCCATGATATGTGCCGGCATAGCAACTGCATAGCAACGGTGATTAGACTGTGTTGAAAGCGCAACTTTTCAGGCCAAAGCCAAGAAGTACTCTACCTTCAAGTTAAAGTGGTGTGAGAAGTGGTTCAACTTGGAAATTGCAACTAAGAACTCAGGCCTATGAACTTTGCACACTGTGCTTAGCCTAATCTACATGTTTGGGGATACATCTAATTTGCTGGTGTTCGTGGTTGTTACATGTCACAAGGTTTAAAATAAGTTTATAGTTAAGGAAAGGACATTATTATAAATTGAAGTTAAGATTGTAAAATTTTGTGTTTTATAAAAGTAATATAGAGCAACTTAAGCAAAGTTTGAAGGGTAACACTAACTCCACTGATGTGATACTTTTCTTATGTAAAGGATAAGTGATTGAATGCATTTCTAAGCATATTTTGCATATTCTGCAATTAAGGTTTATACTCGCATATTTGCATCAAAGTAATTTACAATTTTCTTATTTTTATTTGAAATTGAAATCAACTTGAGGTCTAGATAAGCTTACAGGCTGGTACAGTTAGCTTGATGCAATATTGAAGTCTATATTAGAAATTGGGCTTCCCACATAGTCTTCACACAGTTGGCTTCTTACCTTTAGGCCTACTGTAGCTTACATGTACACATAGCCAGCCTAATAGATATCAAAGCCAAGCTCAGTAGTTACACACATAGCCTAATAGAAATCCATATCTCAAAATGTCTGACACAAGCGTTGAGACCTGCCGTGAAAATGACAAATCACCTGCTCAACCTGAAGCTACAGACACCGAATCTGCAGAAGTGGAAAGGCTACAAAGAAGTGAAAGAACTCGAACCCTAACAGAAAAGGGAAGAGAACTTCAAGAAGAAAGGCTGAAGAGTGTACAGCGTCGGTACAGAATCATCTATGAGAAGTGGAGGTATCATGCAAAAATAAGCAAGGAAATATTGACTGAATGTGCCTCCGAGGACGAATTGAAGGAGCTGACTGAGAATATGGAAAGCACCTGCTCTGATGTAAAGGAAATATACGAAGAGTTACGTCGAATACAAACTCCTGAACCAGATCTGCAGCGCAGAGTTGACACGTGCATATCGCTTTCAGGATCCATTCTTCGAAAGGCAGAAAGGCAACTTGCAGGGCATATAGCCGATGAAGAGGGAGAACCTTAGCCTGATGTTGGATCGATCCTAGACTCATCAGGTTCTTTGTCAAAGCCACCATCTCATCGATCAAAATGTAGTTCTACACACTCTAGCATCCACTCAGTCAAAAGAAATGAGGCTGCGGCTGAAGCTGCTGCATCCCAGGAAGTTTTGACAGTGTTGGATGAACAAGAAAGAGAAGCGAAAGAACTTCATAGGCTAGAGGCTGAAGACAACCAACGGGCGGCACAATTTGAATCTGAGAACCTAGCCAGACAACAAGCAATGCAAGACAAGCATAGAAAGCTTGAACGCCTAGAAGAAGTGAAGAAGTTGAACGCAGCAAGAGCTCGGGTAAAGGTCTACGATCTAGGCGAGGAAAACTCCCTCCATGCCTCAAGTCCCCCGTTCATTCCTCAATCTCTGTCAGTAACGACGCAAGCCCTCCATGGCTCAAGTCCTCTGTTCATTCCACAATCTCTGGCAGTTACAAGTCAAGTCCCTAGTCCCCAAAGTCTGCAATGGGTACCTCAAGCTCCACCAACTTCAACGCCCATGTCACAAGTGCAGAACAGCTCTGATTTGGTCAACGTGCTTGCAGAGGCTATAAGTGCCAATCGTCTTCCAACACCAGAGCCTGCATTATTCAATGGAGATCCTTTGAAATTCAAAGACTGGAGACTATCTTTCGAAACGTTGATAGACAGGAAAAACATTCCAAAGAATGAAAAGTTGTACTACCTAAGAAATACCTAGGCGGCGACGCAAAGAAGGCCGTTGAAGGTTTTTTCCTACTAGGAACTGAAGCAGCATACGACTCAACCTGGCAGCTCTTGGAAAAACGTTTCGGAGACCCATTCATAATTGGGAAGTCATTCAGGGACAAGCTGCAAGCATGGCCGAAAATAAGCTCCAAGGATGGTCGTGAACTAAGAGAATTTGCAGACTTCCTCAAGAGCTGCAAAGTCGCAATGCCTCATATCAAGACATTGGAAGTCCTCAATGACTGCAATGAGGGTCAAAAACTTCTGCTGAAGTTACCAGATTGGTTGGCATCCAGATGGAACCGCAAGGCGGCAGGAGCCAGACAAGCAAACGATGGGTATCCACCATTCAAAGAGCTTGTGGACTTCCTATCGAAGGAAGCAGATCTTGCTTGCGATCCCATATACGCAATACAAGCGCTCAAGAGTGTGGAAAGCGGGAAACCAAAGTATCCACGAAAACAAACCATTCAAGCAAAGACACTGTCCACAAACACAACACAGAGCAGCATCCCATCATGCGTCTTCTGCAAAAGAATGGGACATGTCCTCGCCAAGTGCAGAAAGTTCAGTGAACAGACAGTTCAAGATCGTGTCAAGTTTGTGTACTCAGAGAAGCTTTGCTTTGGATGTTTGAAGACTGGTCATCACTCAAGAAAGTGCGATAGCAAGAGCACATGCGAAAAGTGTCAGAGAAGACATCCGACATGTTTGCATGATGACAAGTTTAAAGAACATCAAAGGTCGACACCTGCAAAAGGAGAAGACAACTCAAAGGACAAAGCAGACACCCAAGAAATAGCCACAACAGCAACAACCAACAGAGTCATACAAGAAGGCCGAAGCACACAGACATCCTCAATCATCCCAGTCTGGGTCTCACCCATAAAACAGCCAGATCAAGAAGTCCTTGTCTATGCGCTCTTAGACACGCAGAGTGATGCGACTTTTATCCTAGAAGAAGTGGCACAAGACCTCGACACGAGCAAAGAGAATGTCAGTCTGCGGTTATCCACAATGTCTACAAGGTCAACAGTCATACCCTGTCAAAAACGGACAAATCTGCAAGTGAGAGGATACAACTTGAAGAAAAGGATTCCATTGCCACCACTTTTCACACGAGAGTTCATTCCAGCAGAAAGATCGCACATTCCAACTTCAGAAACAGCTCAAAAATGGCCTCATCTGGAACAATTGGCGGACAAGATTCCACCACCATTGGATTGCGAAGTAGGCCTCCTGATCGGCTATAACTGTCAACAAGCCCTTCTTCCAAGAGAGATCCTGTCCGGTGAAGAAAATCATCCGTACGCACAGCGAACTGATCTTAGCTGGAGCATCGTCGGCTATTCGAATCCAGCAAGTGACTACGGCGATGCAATAGGAATCAGTCACTGAGTCATAGTGCGACAAGTAACACCTGCTGTGCAGCCATCAGTTGAGCTAAAGAGAGAAGAACACTTTGTATGCAAAACCCAAGTCAAAGAGATCAATCCAACAGACGTAATCAAGGCTCTCGAATTTGACTTCACAGATCACACTGCAGATGATAACCCAGTTTCCCAGGAAGATCTTCTCTTCTTGTCCAAAGTGAAGGAAGGTATAAGGCAGAAGGAAGACGGCCACTACGAACTCCCACTTCCTTTCAAGACGGACAAACCTAATCTCCCGGACAATAAACGATGTGCAGTTTATAGGCTTACCTCATTGGAGCGACAACTGAGGAGAAATGAGCAGTATTATAAGGATTATGTCCATTTCATGAATGACATAATAACCAGAGGAGACGCTGAGAAGGTTCCGCAGCCTGAACTCGATAACCAACCAGCATGGTACATTCCGCACCACGGAGTCTACCACCCCTACAAACCCGGGAAGATCCGCGTGGTTTTTGACTGTTCGGCACGCTTCCAAGAAACCTCTCTAAACGATCATCTCTTGACCGGACCAGACCTAACTAACACATTAGTTGGAGTGCGATGTCGATTTAGAAAAGATCCAATAGCCATAATGTGTGACGTGGAAAGGATGTTCCATCAGTTTCACGTCACAAAGGAACACCAAGACTACCTCAGGTTCCTCTGGTGGGACAAAGGCGATCTGGACTCGAAACCTTTGGTGTACAGAATGGGGATGCATTTGTTTGGGGCAGCTTCTTCCCCCGGTTGCTCCAACTTCGGATTCAAACATCTGGCATCACAGGGTCATGGAAGGTTCAGCGAAGGGTCCATCAAGTTCATCCAGAGAAGCTTTTACGTCGACGATGGCTTAACGAGCGTAAAGTCACCTGCTGAAGCCATACATCTGGTGGAAGAGTCAAGAGCCTTGTGCAGAACGGGAAACCTTCGGCTGCACAAGTTCGTATCAAATGACAAGGAAGTGATTGCTGCGATACCACCGGAAGAACGTGCCCAAACCAAAGATCTAGACATGGCTCTAGGAGAACCTCACATCGAGCGAGCACTTGGGGTTCAGTGGCGCATCGAAGCAGATGAATTCCAATTCAGGGTGGTAATTAAGGAAAATCTACTGACAAGGAGAGGGGTTCTCTCAACTGGCGCCTCCATCTATTATCCGCTAGGGTTTGCGGCCCCCTTCATACTAGTCGGCAAGCAGATCCTTCAGACGCTATGTAGAGAGAAAGTAGGCTGGGACGAAGATCTCCCCGAGCACATCCTGCCACAATGGGAGTCATGGCTTAAAGATCTGCCTTACTTAGCAGCCTTGAAGATTCCAAGAACCTACCTTCCATCAAGCTTCGGCGAGGTCATGCGATACGAGCTTCACAACTTTTCAGATGCAAGTTTCAGTGGATATGGTGCATCTTCGTATCTCCGAGCAGTAAGTGAAACAGGACAGATCAGTTGCTCACTTGTCATGGGGAAGGCAAGAGTAGCCCCTACCAAACTAACGACTATCCCAAGGCTTGAATTGTCATCAGCTGTAACTTCAGTCCGCAACTGCGATGTTGTCAAAAGAGAGCTCGAGATTGAAAACCTGCAAGAGTATTACTGGACTGACTCTAAGGTGGTCCTTGGCTACGTGAACAACGACGCCAAGAGGTTTCACATGTTCGTAGCCAATCGGGTCCAATGCATAAGATCTAGCACAAACCCTGAGCAGTGGCGACACGTCAGCTCCGAAAATAACCCAGCCGACTGCGCCTCAAGAGGGTTGAATGCAGTTCAGCTGAAAGAGTCTAACTGGCTGAAGGGACCCGACTTTCTTTAGCAGAAGAATCTTCCACGTGAAGAGGAGATGGTGGGAGAAGTAGAAACAACTGACCCTGAGCTTCGCAAAACCCATGTTCATGCAGTCAAAACGAAAGAGGTGAACTCAATGGCGAACCGCTTCACCAAATTTTCTGACTGGTCTAGAGCAGTGAGAGCTGTCGCCAGGCTCAAGAGATACGTCAGAGAATTCAAGGGACTTCAGCCAAGAACGAACGAAGCAACTGACCTTGAAGAAAGAAGAGAAGCGGAAATCTTCATTATCAAGCTGGTGCAAGGAGAAGCCTTCGCGGAAGACATCCGGAAAATCAAGCTCCAGAAGGACACCCTAAACAAGCGCAACAAGTTACACCTAGAGTCCCTTTATAGAGAGAGTAGCGACAACTAACGATTTGATGCCATTTTGAGTCCATTCAATGCGGAGCCGCCGTATGGCGCTAGTGCATTGAACCGTGTATTCCATTATGTTCTCTATGTATGAGAGATGGGAATGGTCTTTTCCATGTTGATAATGAACAAATTATGTGAAGATGACAAAATAGAAGATTTATGACAACTAAGAGCCATATGATAAAGAAGAAAGTCACAGAGCTGGTTGTGATTTAACAGTCACAGACATTTAGAACTAGGGATGTGCGCGTTTAGTCGACTAGCCGATTAAACGTTGCTACCCTCGCTAGTCGGCACCAGAAATGCTAGTCGGTTAAACTTACTATTTTATTAATGTACACATTTAAATTACATATTGACATAATTTACACTGAAATTTCATGTTTCATGGTCAAATGTTGCTTTATAAAAAAACAAGAATCCATTACTAATGTTAACAACGCCGGATAAAAAAAAAATCATTTAAAAAAACGAAAGAAAAAAACAAAACGCATTAATAGCCTGTTCGCCCTGCAAGTTAAACCAGCGAGGTGGAAAGAGTAAGTAGGCCGATCGCGTTGTTGAATAGCCCAATAAAACAAATCTTATGTCACGTCGATCAGTCGACCTAATTGTTATTTTTTTGTGTTCCTATTATTGGTAGCTTTTCTGATGACCGATTATTATTTTTTACTGTATTTGCTATGCGATCGCGTTCACCCAATGAAAATTCCTTTGTAATAATCAGGCACATTTCCTAAAAATGTTTTGTTACGTTGAATATTGTTTTCAAAAAATGTTATTTGTTAACTTTTATTTAGTGAGTTGTTGTCATGTTTTGTAGGATAATGTGCAATGTTCATAATGCAAGGCGCAAAGTGCCACACATTTCAACGGCATTTAAAATACAATTTGGTTATTGAAGAATGTGATTAACGGTTTCAAATGGCTCTTATAATATACGCAATATTTTTTCGGACAATGTTTAAGTTTATAGATTAAATTGTGCTCAATTTTGACTGTTTTCTGAGCGTTTTCTTACTTTTAGACTAGTCGACTAGTCTAAGTATAAACTTCCGTTTAAACGTCAGGGAAATTAGTCGTTAGGAACATCCCTATTTAGAACCATGACAAAGAAGGAATGAACTAGACAGGTACACGTGCTGCTTATTTCAGCCTCATTTTAATTTCAAGGAGGCGAGAGCGAGACTCGAACTCTCACCTCCCTGCTTATACATGTACAATACAATGTTATTTATTTATTTATTTAATTTCCAGGCATGAAATCAGAAATATATACAGAACAATGTCAAGGTATGACAAAATAGAACCACATTACAGAACAATAAAAAAGAAAAAGACACACCAGCCAATGCCTGGGGATTGCCTAAAATAATTGATAAATTCTGTCGAGAGGCTCTCCACATTGGCAGGTGCACACAAATAATTACATTTTGAAATTAAACAAGCATGTACACATACTTAAAAAACAAATATACGCATATGGGACTATTACCACCATCACACTGACCTGGCAGAGAACTGACGAAGAAGTTGCTTTCCATCCAACACGACTGACTCTGTTCTCCCAGATTTTCCGTCTTTTAGCATCTGATGGAAATCTATACATCTTGAATCCCTTCTCCGTTCTATTTGTGCACCCACAGGCGCTACAACCTGTCATTTTGTCGTAAAATCGATGTAAAACACGAATGAGAACGCTGCGTACAGCGGGAACGTTAAAACGCTGACCGATCTGCGTCCGATCCTGATCCTGTCCGCGATGGACTCAAAATGGCTCCACGCAATCACGTGACTAGATTTTTCCGGACCCTCAATGTCGCTACTCTCTCTATAAAGGGACTCTAGTTACACCAGTTGAATGCCTTCTTGGACAAAAACAATGTCCTCAGGGTGGGAGGACGGCTATCCCAATCAGCCTTGCACTATGATGTAAAACATCCCGCAATACTTCCGAAGAAATCTCATGTGTCATCCCTGCTCGTCAAACATCATCATGAGCGTGTACACCACCAAGGAAGAGGGATGACCATGAACGAGTTGCGTGCAAATGGAATATGGATCTTAGGATGTGGAAATGTGGTCTCCTCACACATTTACAAGTGCGTAAAATGCAGGAGATACAGAAGAACTACAGAGGTTCTGTCGTGGTTTCCAAGCGACAAGATTTTCAGAGTTCTCAAGAAAATTCAGAGTTCTCAACTTTTGCTCTCAAATTTCTCTAAGTGTTCAAATGAAGAGGATGAAGCAGTCGTCTCAGAGAATATCAGACTTTATTCCGTATACCACAAAAACAAAGTCGTAGCCCCTCTGCAGAGATGCTCAACAATTCATTAGGTACAGTCCATTTTATACAGTTTCTTATCAGATTGTCCATCAGGTATCTCTTCTCAAGCCAAGATGGTTTCCTCAATGCGCATGTCCGCGCATGCCCAGTCTCTGATTGCTTTCTTGACCTTTTGGTTTTAAACCATAGTGGATGGAAACCTTAAACTGAACTCTGGAAAGCACCGAAAATGAATAATACCTTCATGTCATTATGATTGCTCTCTTTTTTTATAAACTCTCCTCATTATTTTTTATGTGTTTTTGTGTGACTGTGCATTTTAATTAGTCTGCCTTTTCATGCTTCATAGTGGTTCAGCATCAGGCTTTCCCAAGCCTCCCACTCGACCCTTAAAAAATATCAGGTGCTCTCGCATTCCCACACCTCCCAACCGGCCCTTAAAAAATACCAGGTGCTGTGCTGCTGTGAAAGCGTGCTTCCATATCTAACATTATGTGCTTTTGTGCTCACATTATACCTGCTGTGAAAGTGTATTATGTGTTTCTAACATTATACCTTATATATTTTATTGTGTTTTGGTGCACATGATACATTTCATAGATACATATTCAGATACAATCAATATATATTGTCACATGATATATTCCAATGCATATTTCAATATAAGTAATACATATCAGTTTATAGGATTGTCACATGATATATTCCAATACATATTTCAATATAAGCAATACATATCAGTTTATAGGAGATTAACCAATGGAATTCCCAACAAATCCCCCCTTTGAGGCTTCATAGCCTCACCATCACCAATTCCAGTATAGATATACAGTGCTGTAGGGGAGCGTTCATATATCCGACCCCCTCTTTACCAATGTTTCCTTTTTAACTCCACTTTGATCCTTCAAGCCTCCCTCTCTCTGGGGCGCAGC
The DNA here is from genome assembly GCA_022702515.1 of Ilyophis sp. 1 JC-2022. Classification (NCBI taxonomy): domain Eukaryota; kingdom Metazoa; phylum Chordata; class Actinopteri; order Anguilliformes; family Synaphobranchidae; genus Ilyophis; species Ilyophis sp. 1 JC-2022. The sequence continues at coordinate 31,426 of JAKUDI010001331.1, forward strand.
TCCAGGCTAGATCCCTTTCCGCTGAATTCCTTTCCCCATAAATTCAGCCTTCCTGCTTCCCAATGCTTTCTTTTCAAAAACACTGATCACAGAAAGCACTACTCGCTTACTAACTCATTCGGTTTCAGCTTATAGTGGCTTGACTGTACATTGAGCCGGATGCGGCGGCCATCTCTCATGGTCTTATTACCCTCTGCGATCCGACCGGCCGGTGACCCAGTCGATAGCGATCTCCAGTCCTGCATCTAATCAGGACCCCGTAGTAGCTGTTAACCACCCGGTTAGGAACCGACGGTCTGATCCCTATCCCACTTTGCTATGGGTATAGAAACTTTGACCGTTTTCACCAGCCTTGCCTGTTCACAGAGGTTGTCTCCCCTCTGCTAGGTGTGGACTGTCATCCACGTACCACGTACTGCCTGCACACTTACATGCGACAGCCACGCCGACTAGACGGTACCACGGCAGTATGTCTATTCATACTTCATCAGACACGGGGGCCTTCAGTCTTCTCCCCTGCACTATAGATAGTTTTTAACGTGCCCTCGGAACTTTGCAATTCCGCCGCCGCCTGTTGCCGGCTAGGTTCGGGGTGCCTACCCCCTGCCTAACCGGCTTTTAATCATCCTTCCACGACTTACTCTAGGTGTATGGCAGCAACAAGCGTACTCAGGGTACATATTTGCAGCCACACTAAGCACCTTTCTGTCACTGTCATATTCCCATAAGTTATGTATTAAAATACATACCTTATCTGAGGTTTACATACGGTTATAGTTCCACTGCAGAGTGTCTCAGCCTACAGGTACACTGCTGTACCCCTGCAGCGGCTAAAAGTAAAAATTAAAAGTATATAGTTAAAAATATAAGAAAGTGATTATGTTATGTATACTGCAAAATGAGATCAACTATCTCGCAGTCAGTAGTCCTCGATGCCTGGCCGCCGCTTTTGACTGATCTGGCGCTAGTATACATTTTTTTTTTTTTTAAGATTTATAAAAGTAAATATGAGACTTTAAAAATGTTGAGTATATGGTTCCTAGTCCCAGTCCCACAAGAGGGGCAACTGATACTTGCATAACACACCAGTGGTCCAGGAGTTATCCAGAGTACGTAACCACTGGGAGCTAATCCACAACTCATCACCGGAACCTGTCAGAGAAAGGATAGTGTATAACAGGGGCAGACAGTCAACAGTTTTACTCATAGGGCAAGGCCATCCATATTCCTCAGAGTGAAATGGTGGCTCTTTTACAGAAGGAATGTGTACTGTGGTTTTAAAGGAAAATTTTATCTCTGTACATTTAATTGGCTCTAGATTAAAACTGCGCATTTTTCTAGAGTTCTTACACACATCCAGAAGGCATGGTGACCTAGCCCACGGACTGTGCAAAGACATAAGTACCATATGAGGATCATTTATGATCCAATCAGCTTTAGCTAAATCAGGGTGCGCAAGGAATATTGGTTCCAGGAAACTGTCTCTAAAAGGCATAAATTGTGCACATCGACAATCAAATGGGCAATGGCCACTATGGGCCTCTGACATCGTAGCTAATCCCTGGATTTAGCAAAAGTGTATCATTTTCCAGTGTACGGTGTCCAAATAGACCCAATCAAATCGTAAGGCCAGGCTTCTGTCGTCACCAGCGGCAAAAAACCACTCGGTGCATATGTTTTGATCGTCTCCAGCTGTTTGGATCGATCCTTGGGCATTTTGAGAAAAATAGAGTCGCGCAGATGGGTGGGTCGTAAACAGAATGTCCAAGTTTAGCATTACATTCAGAAAGCTTTCCTGGACAAGTACTGTAATGGTTTCTTCGGGGACGTTCCTTCCTCCGAAACCCTTTAGACCAACCATAAGTACCTCTGCTTCTGCACAAAAGAATACCTGGTGCACTGAAATGCCCCCACCGCAATGTGTGTGCCTTATCCAGTGATGCAGAATGCGCGTCCTCCCTAATTTGAGATGAACCTTACGGGTTCTTATCCAAAAAGCCGGAAATATAGAGGCAGGACTTGGTTTAAAAGGTCTCGGCACCGTCTTTGATTTTAAGTAAGTAGGGTGTTCCCACGGAATGTCCCACGGTCCGTCAAAAGGCAACAGGCTCTTTATGTCCTGTGCTACCCGTCGAAGTCTCTGTGGAACGGGTCTTAGTGTATAAACCAACTTTCTTTTATATCCGTCTGCAACACAACTCGCTCTCCAATATTGTGAATCCATGTCAGGTTTGTGATCACCTGGACACCCTACTCCCCCATATATACATTTTATTTCTGCCTTGTTCTCGGTCATATCTGGAGCAGGTGTCAAGTGGCAACTACGCTAAGTGTTCTGCTATATAGTGCAGTGTGCTACTTTTCCTAATATATAAGTAAATATAGCCCCTTTTGCCTGTTCCAGAGGTGACTAAGAGCCCTGAGACGTACAGCCAAAAAACCTTCCCCTTTTTTCTCTAGGAAGGCAAAAAAGGTCGCACTTCTCTTACAACTCTATGCGTAATATTCTGGCTGATCATAGTAAGGTGACTGCACATTTTCATATTGTGTCATTCTAATCGTGGTCATCTCAGTGTCTGTTTTGTGGTTGTTTCCTTGGCCAAATAGTTGTTGCCTTGTCACCGAATATAGTACCAGTGGAGATTCCTCTGTGGTTTGAGTTGTCTTGATCACCAGAGGATACGCTCCCACAACCCTGGTGAGAAAAGATCTCAAAACAGGTAATAGGCAACATAACAACAATGCCACACAAATAATTGTTACTAGAATTATAACTCCCACTTTAGCAAACCATGCTCCCCATTTTCCAAAACAGTTATCTAACCAGTCCCAGACCTCATGCCCATATCCTGCATTGTCTGTCACTTCTTTTCTCAATCCTTTCAATTTAGTCATAGCCTGGGTAAATGTTCCCCCATCACCAGTATTGTTTGGAATAAAGGTGCAACATTCATCTTTGAACAGAACACACACTCCCCCCTTTTCCGCTAACAGCCAGTCAAGTGCTTGTCTGTTCTGCCAAGTCATTCTGCTTGTAGCAGCTAATTGTTGTCCCAGTGCTGTCAGCGCATCGTCAGTGTAGTTGATAAACCTCTGCTGATTATAATAGATATAGTTTATCCACTCTACATTCTTATTAGGTGTTATCCATAAGAAAATTGACTCAAATCCTGCTGCTATTTCATTTCTCGCCTTATTTTTATTAGGAATTCCTCTGGGTTGTCCTATTGCATCTATCCATGTTTCTGGATCAGAGGTATAAGCTCTTCTTTTTCTAGGTTTTCGTTCTGTGGTAGGGAATATTACCACCACTGGGTCCATTAACATTACTCTAGCACATGTTCCTGTCCAATTAAATGGTAGAACATTGTATAATTCTCCATCACCGCACGTCCAAAACATATCTGCCACACTCCTATCTGCATACATTATATGTCGGCAGTATGGTACTATGGTTTGTCCTGCAGTTTCTTCTGCACTATCTGTTGGTACTAAATTACAGTCAGATTTAGCATGTCTTGGGTCTGAAGCGTCACATGTCCATGTCCTGTGACACCTTCCTCTGAAATCTCCCATTGGTGCTGCCCCATTTATTACTGTATAGCACTCATAGGAGGTGTTAGACAACCTAGTTCGCTGAAAATTAATCTGTGCATCATCTCTTCCCCTGTATAACCCCCACTGTTTGCAGTACTTTTCTATATAAACTCCTCGTGATGACCCTAATTTATCTAAGCATACTACAGGGCATTGTGAGTAATAGTCCTCACCATGTGCTATATCTTTCAAATATGTTGCACACCAGGTGTAGTTATATGGGTTGGGGATAACCGTATATGTTGGTTGTGCTCTAGCGCATACTACGCAATTGTCTTTAGTTTGTGCTCTGGCTGTGTATCTGGCCCATTTCCACCACCTGTGTGTCTTCGCTTGGTTTAATGAGAAACCGTTAGCCGGATCAGTTAACCATATTTGTCTTACTTCTCTCTTCCGTCTTACTTGTGCGTTTTGTACCATTATGTACATCAATAAGGCTGATACATACACAATCACCATGGTTACCATTATAAGTCCTGCTATGGCATCTCTTTTTTTCTTATTTTCTATGAATTTTACTAATCCCAGCATGCATATTAATCCTATCCCTATTATTATCAATATTGCACCAAATATAATCCATTGGCTATCAAAGTCTACTGGATTTATTTCTGAACTATTCTGGTTCCCTGGCACCGTTAATACTTCTATGTCTGGTGTTGCATCGTCATCATACTCCTTACTATCAATTCCACTACCACTATCGTCATTGTCCGTCAACCATTCTGTCAGATTTATGTCCTCATTAAACATTTTCTCTTGGGCTATTAATGCTTGTAACGTCCAAAGTGACGAGGTCGCTGAAGTCCAATTGTTCCAATCCTCCTTCAGCGCTAACAGCATCAGCTCGGTCCAATTCAGCCTGCTTAGGTTCAGCCCCCCCAACGTCATTCCCTGGGAGCTGACCCTCGGAACCCCTATCAGTATCATCACTACTAGCCCGCTGAGGTACATTAGTAATCCCACTAGGCCCAGGCTGCTCATCATCCCTTTCCTGTAACTCATCTTCCCCACCCTGCTGAGCACCTGGCTCCTCCCCTTCTTGCTCTGAATGGTGGTCATCACCATCATCTCCCTGGGCTCTTTCTTGTTCATTATCCAACTCTCCTCCTACTGCTCTTGTACAATGATTTAAATGATACCACAGGTTACTGCCCTCTACTTGTAGAGCTGTAGGTGATGTTCTGGCAATTCGGAATGGTCCTTCTCTCCTTTGTTCGTTCCACCGTCTTCTGAATTTCCTGACGTAAACCAAGTCTCCAGGTCTCAGGTGATGCTCCTCTTCCGGATTCTCCTGCTCGTTTGCTCTTTCCTGTTCAGATATAGTCTGATGTATAGCAGTTAGTTGTTTCATATACTCCCTTAGCTCTAACTCCAATACCTCTAAGTTAGGACCTCCTGAGGGCCCCCTTAGCGTAGGTGCTGGCATTGTTCGCCCTGTCAACATCTCATGTGGACTAAGGTGAGTAACTCTGTTCTGTTGCATTCTGTACTTCATTAGTGCCAAAGGTAATGCATCTATCCAATTTAACCCTGTATCCTGACAAATCTTGTTTATCTTGGCTTTCAAAGTTCCATTGATGCGCTCCACTATCCCCTGCGATTGGGGGTGATATACGCATCCAAACCTTTGTTTGACTCTCATTGCTTGCATTACCTGTTTAATAACATTTCCCACAAATGCAGGTCCATTATCAGAGCTTATCATAGCAGGTATACCAAATCTAGGAATTACCTCGTTAATCAGAAATTTTACTGCAGTTCCCATTCCCTGGTCTTTGGATGGAACTGCTTCCACCCACCTGCTGAATCTGTCTATTATTACCAACATATATCTCTTTCCTCTCACTTTTTTTAGCATGTCCACATAATCCATCACCAGATGTTTAAACGGTCCTTCTGGTACTGGTATATGGCCTATGGGTGCTGTTAACCCCTTTCTAATGTTGTTCTGAGCACATACTGTACATATGCTCAGCTGGTAATCAACCAAATTCTGCAAGTATGGTGACCAAAATCCTTCTCTTTTAATTGATCGCATTACTTCACCTCGCGCGCAGTGATCCACTCCATGAGCTTCACTTATTAGTAGGGTTAGTAGGGGAGTTGGAGCTATTAATAGCCCTTCTATATTTCTCCAAAAGCCATCTTGCCCTTTTCGTAGCCCCCCCCTTTTTTCACTCTCTTTTTTTTTTTTTTCAGCAGCCTGCCTGCATATCTTTTCACACCCCCCAAAGTGGAGCTGAATGTGTGCACTTAGATCCTTCGAGCCTCCCGCTGTCTGGGGCGCAGCTCCAGGCTAGATCCCTTTCCGCTGAATTCCCTTACCCAAACTCCTCTGAGTGAAGGAAATTCAGCCTCTCTGCTTCCCAATGCTTTCTTTTCAAAAACACTGATCACAGAAAGCACTACTCGCTTACTAACTCATTCGGTTTCAGCTTATAGTGGCCTGACTGTACATTGAGCCGGACGCAGCGGCCATGGGCTCCACTACAGGGACATCACCAAGGTGCTCCACTACAGGGGTGCAACCCTTGTACTCCACTACAGGGAAGTCACCCAGTTGCTCCACTACAGGGAAGCCACTCAGGTGCTCCACTACAGGGAAGCCACTCAGGCGCCCCACCACAGGGAAGCCACCCAGGTGCTCCACCACAGGGAAGCCACTCTTGGTCTTACTGCTGTATGCGACCCGACCGGCCGGTGACCCAGTCGATAGCGATCCCCAGTCCTGCATCTAATCAGGACCCCGTAGTAGCTATTAACCACCCGTTTAGGAACCGACGGTCTGATCCCTATCCCACTTTGCTATGGGTATAGAAACTTTGACCGTTTTCACCAGCCTTGCCTGTTCACAGAGGTCGTCTCTTACACCCCTCTGCTAGGTGTGGACTGTCATCCACGTACCACGTACTGCCTGCACACTTACATGCGACAGCCACGCCGACTAGACGGTACCACGGCAGTATGTCTATTCATACTTCATCAGACACGGGGGCCTTCAGTCTTCTCCCCTGCACTATAGATAGTTTTTAACGTGCCCTCGGAACTTTGCAATTCCGCCGCCGCCTGTTAGCGGCTAGGTTCGGGGGGCCTAGTCCCCTGCCTAACCACTAATGTCTGTGTTGGTGCAATAATAGCCATTTTGCACCCTGAAGCTTGTTTTGCTATTTCATCCACTTTGTTATTACCCTTGATTACAAAATCATTGCCTTTTTTGTGTGCCTGGCACTTTATTATCGCCAATTTTTCTGGTTTTAACATAGCTATTATTAGCTCCAGGATTTGTTCCTTGTATTGTATGTCACTGCCATTACTTTTTAGAAAGCCACGATTTTTCCACACTGCTCCAAACAAATGACATACTCCGTGTGCGTACGCTGAGTCAGTATATATGTCTGCTTTCTGTCCTGCCATTATTTCACATGCTCTAGTTAAAGCCTTTATTTCTGCCAATTGAGCTGAACATGGTTGAGAGCATCTTTCTGCCTCTAACGTTACCCACTCTGTCCCTCTCTTTTCTATTATTGCATATCCTGCATGATTTCCCTCATGATCCATATAACAGGATCCATCTACGAAGAGTATTCTCTTTCCCTCCTCTTCCAATGGTTCTGATTGTAAATCAGCTCTGAGTTTCATGAACTCCTTGCTTTCTAGGACGCATTCATGAGGTGTTCCCTCATGTGCCAAAGGTATGTATTCTGCTGGATTTACTTTATCACATTTCATTATGGTTATGTCTGGATATACCGTTAACATGTAATAGTTATGAATCCTTGCTGGGGTTAGCACAAATTTACCTTGTTCAATCATTTCTGCTACCTTATGATGAGTATATATTGTTATTGGATATCCCATTGTTACTGCTACTGCCTTTTCATAGGCCCACCACACTCCTGCTAAGTCCTGATAGCAGGGTGGATAGCCTAATGCCACCTCATCTAGCTTAGTGCTGTAATAAGCTATAGGCTGCTTTTTCCTTCCTTTGCAGGTTTCCTGCAGTAACATTGCTGTAGCAAATCCTCCTGTCTTTGTTGACACATACATTTCAAATGTCTTGTCATAGTTTGGTAAGGCTAGGGCTGGAGCCTGTATTAGCTCCTTTTTGATGCTTTCAAACGCTGTGTCGGCATCCACATCCCACTTTAATTTATTTCTCAAATTGTCTTGCCCTACTTCTTTCATTATTTTCCTCAGTGGGTGTGTTTTCTCTGCATAATCTGCTATCCAATCTGCACTAAATCCAGTCATACCTAGGAATGTCATCATTTGGCCTACTGTTTCTGGCTTTGGCACAGCCACTATAGCTTCCACTTGTTTTTCAGCTATACTTTTACATCCAAATGCTATTTTTCTTCCTAAGTATTCTACTTCTGTTTGACAGTATTGTAACTTTTTCCTGGACACCTTGTGTCCTCCCTGTGCTAATTTCTCTAAGAGCCTTAAGCTGTCTATTTCACATTGTTCTCGTGAATTTGAACATACTAATAAGTCATCTACATATTGTAGAACTACACTTTTTAGTTCTAAACCCTGTAGATCTGCTCTTAATACTTGATTAAAAACATGCGGTGAATGTTTGTACCCCTGCGGCATCCTAGTATATGTATACTGCTGTCCTGCATAAGTAAACGCAAATAACTCCTGACTTCTTGCTTCTAACGGCACACTAAAGAACGCTGAACACAGATCTATCACAGTAAACCATTTCGCTGTAGTCGGAATATTAGTTAATAACGTATGCGGGTTTGGCACTTCTGCCAATGTATCCTGTACTGCATCATTCACTGCTCTTAGGTCATGCACTAATCTCCATTTTACTCCATCTGCTTTTCGTACTGGTAGCAGAGGAGTGTTACATGAGCTCACTGTTTTTCTTAACACACCTGCTTCTAACAAACCTTCAATGGTTTCCTTGATTCCTTCTATTGCTTCCTTTTTTAAGGGATACTGGGGTCTATATGGACCCCTACATCCCTCTTTAAGTTTTATCTCAACTGGGTTAGCTGATCTCACCCTACCCACGTCGGTGTCATGCTGTGACCATAATTTTTCTGGGAGTGTATTTAGCCGTTCTTCTTTTTGTTCTTGAACCCATCGTTTGGATCCTTTAATTTGAATTTTCACTTCTTCTGGTTTTCCTGTCATGTGTGTTTCAGTTGTTATTTTCATCATCGTCTGGTCTTCAGACATCCAAATTCTCATGTTTTCTGTGCGATAGAACTGCATGTTTTCTGCTCTTTTTACCATTATTCCTAAGTCTTTTGATCTGTAGTCAGGATTTACTTTTAATGTCACATGGGGTACTGCTCCTTTTATGTTAAACCACATTTGTGTCCATTCTGTTTCCTCCACCCTTAGGGCAGCTCCCTCGGGTCCAATGATAAGTGCTGTGGACCTAATACATTGTTCATCTCCTTTTTCCAAGGCCCATTTCTGTTCTAATTTAGTATCATGAGTGGGATCAAATCTCATAGTACAATGCATTTTTAATTCAGGCCATGTTGCTTCAGGTATTTGCACTTCTACATACTTTCCCCATTTCTTCCAGGCCTGTGCCCTCACTTGCTCTTCTATCTCTCCCAACCAGTAGACATTTGCCCACTCGTTATCTTCTTCTTTCTGCACTCCATACATCCCTGTTAGATTAATTCCTTTTTTTTCCGCAGTGTATTTGCAGCTCTAAATCTAAAATAGCATCTCTACCTAATAAATTCACTGGAGTGTTAGTACATACTACTAATGGTATAGTAGTCTCTTTCTTACCTATTTTTACTAGCACTGGTACTGTCAATGGAATTAACTGTGTTTTCCCCGAGAACCCTACAGTCTTTACATATTGGCCTGACAGTGGTAAGTGGGTTGCATATTTTCTTTGAATACATGTAACAGTAGCCCCTGTATCTATCATCATGGGTACTATTCTACCTGCTATTTCTACATTTATCATGGGTTCCTGATCTGCATTATTAGTTATCAACACATGCTGTCCCACTTTACCTGGGTTCTCTGGGCACCCCTATTGGTTACCTACATAATTTACAGGACCCTGCGCTTGTGCTGGAATCCAAGGCCCTTGGAGTCCTCCCTGATACTGCCGTACCTGCTGCTGTGGCAGCTGCTGACTTGGTCCTGCCTGAAAATACTGCTGTTGTGGCTGTTGCTGATACTGCTGCTGTGGGGGGCCATTACGGCAGTTTCTCTTTAGATGCCCTGCTTGCCCACACCCCCAGCACACTGGTGGACCCTGAGGGGGTCCCTGTTGATTCTGCACATAACCTCCTTGACCTTGTCCTCTATTCTGATTCCCTTGTCCTTTATTCCCTGAGTTCTGTCCAGTTCCTCCTTTGTTCCCCTGCCCCCAATTCTGTGGCGGGGCTCCCTGTATTGCTCCTTGAACGCACATTGGTGTCGGGAATGCTGGCGGAGGAACTCCAGCGAAATTATAGATGACGGTCGGCTGGGGTCCGCTCGGGCCTCTTCCTCTTTCAGAGAATGGGGGTTCTGGCTCTTCCCATGTGAAATCTGCCATGATTGGTGCTATTTTCTTTGTGTCTTTGTCTTTTTCTTTTTCTTTATTCCTGCTCTTTTCTCTGCTTTTCAGATCTTCCAGCTGCATCTGGAAAAGTTTTCTCTGCACCTCTCGTTCCTGGTTACTTTGTTTCTTTTCTTCCAGGCGACATCTTTCCACCGCATGGATCACATGGTCCACAAACTCTCTGTGCTGCATGGAAGGCAGTCCCACTACCTCCTCCAGGCGGCTTTTGGCATGTTGTGGCAGCCCTTCTAGGATAGCTGTGCGAAACATTGCTGTCATAATGGGATCTCCCTGAATGTCTTTATCCAGTGTCATTCTCCAGTTTCTGTATTGGTTCTCCACATAGGCTGCTGGAGACTCCCCCTCTGTCATGGCCACTCCCTTCAGCATTGCTGTGCTCGGTCTTGTGGGGTAGGCCTTCCTCAGGGCATCCCACACCTGTTTTCTGTATGGGTCGAATGGATTTCCATCCACACCAGCGAGTCCCACTCCTCTGGCCCCTTGCACATGAAATCTGCTGCTGCATTTATATCCCCATTTTTTTTTCTTTCCCCACTACCTTTCCGAGTAGGGCCTTTACATCTCCCAGCGCCAACATCTTTCCCACCATTTCCTCCTCCAGCTTCCTTATCCAAATGGCCGCTCCATCCTGTATTTCTGGCAGGGATGTGATCAGATTTTGGAGGTCTTGAGAACCCCAGGGAATATATTGTCGCTGCTGTCCCTTAACCAACAGTGGATTTATTTTCCACGCTCCATATTTCTTTGTCTGCTTTCTTTCCCTCTCACTTCTACGCGGCTGCAGTATTTCTCCCTCTTGTATCCGTATTAATTCTTCCTCCTCTATCTGTCTTATTCCTTCCTCTTCTTCCTCCTCTCGCTGCCTCCTCTCTTGCACTCCCTCTCCTTCTTCTTCCTCACCTTTCTCTTCTTCATCATCTAAATCTATCTGCGCAGGTATTGTCCAGGAGTATCCTACCTCCTCTCCACTTTTTTCCCTATACTGCCTGATTGCCTGCCACTTTCTCCTTTTCTCTGCTTCTTTTTTCCTCTCATAGCTCCTTTCCTCATCCTCCCTTTCTATTGGCCCTAATCTCTCCCTTTCTTCCACCTGCTCTTCTCTTAACTTGAGATCTGCTTCTCTCTGTCGTGCCTGTTTTATCATCTCCTTTCGTTCGTCTTTTATTTCCTGTTCTCTTTTCTGTTTTTCTTTTTCCATATTCAGCCACATTCTCTGTCTCTGTTCTTCATCTCTTTCTATGTCTTTCCGCTGCTTGTTTATTCTTTCCCTCTCCGTCTGCATTTGTTTCCATATTTCATCTTTCTCTTTCTTTTTATCTGCTTTCTCTTTTTTCTCGTCTTCTGTTGGTTCTAATTCCAATGGCCCTGCTACAGTCAGTACTCCTTTTATTATTGGGTAAATACCTTTTTCCTCCTTTTGCTGGTTGTCTCTTCCTGAATATGGCGGTGGCTGGTTTGGATCTTCCAGAGACAGTCTGGCCTGGGTCGTTGTCTTTCCTCCTTTTCCCCTGTAGGCTCGGCACAGCTCCATTCCTGCATCTTTAAACATTTTCAACACTTCCAATTCTTTCTTTCTTTTTTCAGTCCTCTTCTTTGACTTATATTTTGCTCTGTAATTCATCACCATCCCAATCATTTCTTCACACACTGCCAGATCAAATGTTCCTTCTTTTGGCCAACGTGTGATTCCTTTTTTAGTTCTTTTTTCCCATTTTGCAGATATTTTTACTATATCTTTTTCTAGGGCTGGACAACGCTTTCCCAGTTTCTCTACTGGTGTACCCATTATTTTATTTTTATTTCTATTCAGCCTTTTAACAATTTATTACAGGATTCTTAATCTTCTTCTTTTACTATCCTGCTCCAATATTTAGCTCGAAATTCCTCCCACTTTTCTTGGTTTAATTTATATTCAGTGTATACTTTCAGAGTTCTTCTGAACTCAGTATAACTGTTTATTGTTCGCACCATCCACTGGTCTCTTACTGCATTCTCATTACTCGGTAATTCGTGGTCCGTTTTTGACTCCCAGCGTATTGAGTGTTTCTCACAAAATAAACCACCTCTTCTTTCTATTAACCAATGCGTATTTATAGTTATCATTCCTCGTTTCTTTTAATTACTCTTGTCTTTTTAACTTCAACTAGTTCATATAATTTTTATTCCTCACTTCGTTATTTATCTTTAAATGCAGTAGTCTTATGCTTCTTTTATATTTTAATTATCATACTTTAGTCACAGTTTTATTTCTAGAATTCTTTCAATCTTTTAAAATTTACTTTAAACTATTGTTAAAACTTTTTCCTATTTATTTAAACACCATATGTTTTGTTCAGGCAACCGATAATGCTTAACTTATTCTATAAATTATTATAACTTTTGTATATTTGTTCCGTTGTTACTTATTTTATTGTTTTACTTTCTTTTATCACTTAGATTATTTCCTAAATTATTTCTCACTCGCACTAATGTAAATGCAGTATTTTATATCCCTTTCTTATTTTATTTTTTATATTCTATTTCACGTATTCATTCGCGCGACTTTTTCCAAATTATCCGAGTTCTTTTTTAACACACTTGAAATGCTTAAAATACTTTTCTTATTCAGACACCATATGTTTGTTCAGATATCAAATAAATGTTCATATTATACCATTTATTCTTTTTACCTTATTTATTCCTTATTATTCTTTATCACTCTCTGTTATTCTAATTTTCTGAACAAGCTTTCCTTGTAATATAGCCTTAAATTTTTCTGCGTGCTACTCACGCTGTGTATTTTCCCTATACAAGTTCTAGTTTTTCCCGTTTATTAGCTTATCACTTTTTATTATGCACCTTATTTCCCCAATTTTATCCACACAACAGATTAAGTTATTAATTTGTTCTACTATTTTCTTTCTCTTTATTAATGTTTATAACTCTCTCTATTACTTCAAATTTTTGCACAAACCGTCCGTGTAACATTGCCGTTAATTTTGCTTCATGCCACTCACTTCTCGTAATTTCAAATGCAAGTTCTATTTCTCCTTTGATTTTTCTTTCTATTATATACTTATTATTTTTTACCAATTCACAACCTTCTTCGTGTATATGTCTTTCAGTTATTTTCCCGTTTTCATGATACGTCAAAACCTCAAAATGCATATCTTGTATCAACAAATTTAAAAACAGTAATTTATTACATCATCATTCGTTCTTTATCAGCACGCACGCTTCTTCTCTGGTCTCTCCGTGGACCCCCTCTTGCACAACACTCTTCTCTGGTCTCTCAGTGGACCCCCTCTTACACAACACTGTTCTCTCACTTCGTACGTTTTATTGCTGACTTCAAGTTTGTAGCTCTGACCACCCAAACTTCCATTCACTCCAACACCTGCAGTTAGCGTTCAATATAGCGACCTCTGCCCAGGTGTTACTCTTTCACTCACTTTCATACAAAATATCGCTTGCGCAATGATTCTCTCAGATTACCACCGTCCTCTTTTACACAATTTTTATCAAACTTTATCTTTACTTTTGCACAGGATTTTTTAATAGGCAAGGTGTCTGGTCACTGTTTTTTAGCAGGGAAAGGGAGAGAGAGAGAGAGAGCCTTTTTTTCCCCCACTATATCTAAAAATATATTTCAACAAGGTATTCTCAAGCGATATAAGATTAACTTCGCTTACCTTGGTTTCTGTCAATTAGCCGGCTGGAAGGACCCTCCCCTGTCTCCTCCTCCCGTCTGCACCGCAACCGGCCTTGGTCCTATCTTGTTCTCGTGACGCCAAGTTTGTCGTGGTTTCCAAGCGACAAGATTTTCAGAGTTCTCAAGAAAATTCAGAGTTCTCAACTTTTGCTCTCAAATTTCTCTAAGTGTTCAAATGAAGAGGATGAAGCAGTCGTCTCAGAGAATATCAGACTTTATTCCGTATACCACAAAAACAAAGTCGTAGCCCCTCTGCAGAGATGCTCAACAATTCATTAGGTACAGTCCATTTTATACAGTTTCTTATCAGATTGTCCATCAGGTATCTCTTCTCAAGCCAAGATGGTTTCCTCAATGCGCATGTCCGCGCATGCCCAGTCTCTGATTGCTTTCTTGACCTTTTGGTTTTAAACCATAGTGGATGGAAACCTTAAACTGAACTCTGGAAAGCACCGAAAATGAATAATACCTTCATGTCATTATGATTGCTCTCTTTTTTTATAAACTCTCCTCATTATTTTTTATGTGTTTTTGTGTGACTGTGCATTTTAATTAGTCTGCCTTTTCATGCTTCATAGTGGTTCAGCATCAGGCTTTCCCAAGCCTCCCACTCGACCCTTAAAAAATATCAGGTGCTCTCGCATTCCCACACCTCCCAACCGGCCCTTAAAAAATACCAGGTGCTGTGCTGCTGTGAAAGCGTGCTTCCATTTGATCTAACATTATGTGCTTTTGTGCTCACATTATACCTGCTGTGAAAGTGTATTATGTGTTTCTAACATTATACCTTATATATTTTATTGTGTTTTGGTGCACATGATACATTTCATAGATACATATTCAGATACAATCAATATATATTGTCACATGATATATTCCAATGCATATTTCAATATAAGTAATACATATCAGTTTATAGGATTGTCACATGATATATTCCAATACATATTTCAATATAAGCAATACATATCAGTTTATAGGAGATTAACCAATGGAATTCCCAACAGTTCAACAAATGGCAGATCTGCCGGAAGAGAGAACCGAGACGTCCCCTCCCTTTACCTACTGCGGTATCGAAGGGATGTAGCGGGAGCACTGCTATGCTGCGAAGTGTATAGTGTTAGCGAGTCACTAAGATAGCACTGTGAGCTGACCAACTAACGTTACAGCAGTAGAGACTGAAAGACACCACTTTGGAGAGAGTTGGAGACCTCTTTTCATGACAGCAGCCAACGAGTTCTCACGGCGCGATCAAAGGGATGCATCAAGTGCTAAAGCAATAAATGCCCGTATTTCAACTAAGGAACCTGTGTCTGTGTCGTGACGAGAGCTACACAATAAATTAAGTTATATCAGACTCTGGAATGTAGTGTCTATTTGGAAGAAAGTTTGAATTTGAATGTAGTGGAATGGTCCCGAATTATTCTACACAATACACAAGTCATGAAATAATGTAAGTCAGTGTTAAAACAACCTTTGTTCGTTCTCCTCCATTTCTTCAAGATTTTGAAGTAAAAAGGACATCTGTATCGCCTCCAAGTCCTCCGCAACCACAAAAAACACGGCTAATTCCTCCATGTTGTTTTTCTCCCAGCCGGTTTCAGAAACAGTGATTTATTGAGATACCGAGACACCATTTGTACGACTTGGATTTCTTCCTGCTGATTTTGTTTCGTTTGCCTTTTTGTTATTTTGTTTTTTTGACTTCTGCTTGTTTCGTGACTTTGCCCTTGCCTGCCGCTTTTGTACCTTCGCCTGTGATTTCTTGGTTACTGATTTTTGGACTCTATTACTATTCTTATTTCCTGTTGATTTGGATCTGTCTCAAGTTTTTTTTTTTTTGGTCTCCGCAGAGATCACCTATCTTGTTTTGATGATAGAGAATCTCTATCCGAGGACAAGATGATTTGGCGGTTTTGGTAAAAAGGGGAAATGGCGGCGACTTCAGCTGGTCGCGGTAAAACAAAATCAATAAAAAGCAAGAAAATAGTGATGGGCAGTTCGGCTCTTTTTTCTGAGTCGGCTCTATTCGTACCATTCAGTTTGTAGAGTCGGAGATGCAATTTTGGTACTTCCGGTTAATACAGTAGAGCCGCATCTTTTTCTTTCAGCAGCGCAAGCTGGAATTAGAACCTGTTTCAGACAGCAGACCCTAGCTGGTAACAAAGTAGACAAAAGAATTTCGTGAACTAGCCTTGATATTTTATTCAGACCCAAATAATCTGAATGATACTCATTGCTAATAGACTTTCACATCTCCGTTTTTTCGATCATAGATTGTCACATTAGATCTTACAGGTAATAATAGACATTGAATGGTTATATTTGCATAGAGCTATTTCATCTATGCTAATATTAATCTTATTTATTTTTTATCAGATCCTAAAAATCCAGTAGCCTAGGTCTACTGAAAACGAGGTGGATGGAAGACTGTACAAGAAAGATAGCCAGCGAAATTTGACAAACAAGCCAGATATTTATTGTGTGTGTCAGTGTGTGCATATGATGTCCAGGAGCCTGTGTCATTTATTTATTTCGACACCATAGGGTTATTTAAATGTCTTTATTTGAGCTGTACTTTATTTATTATATCATACACAATTGTAGGCTATGTATTCTGTTCACTGTTGTTGTTGGTCAAGAGTTCTAAATAAAAATGCCACCACTTTAAATAAATCAGAAACTGCGCACCGCGCATTAAAACTCCTTTGTGCAGATGCATAGTGACAGTATCACCGGTGAGACCTTTTTGCTGAACTGAGACATTCGTTGCTCCTGCAGCCAAACTATTAGTGGAAAACACAAACTCTGTGTTTTAACTTTATTGGTAGACGATTCGCGACAATTTCTGGCCAATGCGTAGTTTCTAAGTGTCACTATTTTTCCGTAGCAAGTCCATTTAACAAGCACCCCCCCACCCAATCTATACTTACCCATGCGTGACATAGTGGACAATAGCGTCTGTTTTAGTTCATAAATATATGTATAAATAAATCATATAAAATTAGAATTCCATCATAGCAACAAGATAAACCCAACAATCGCCTGATCGTATGCCAGAAAAGCCGTGAAAAGTCCTGCTCACAATTTTCTGTGCGCTGTGGTAGATTAAGGTAAAGATTTTCTTTGGAATCAAAATGACTATGACTAAAAATGCAATCCCGGGGCAAAAGTATACATACTGTAGAGTACAGGGAAAAGTGATGTTTTATTGAGTGAATGTTAGGCTACGTATTTAGGTGTATGTAACACTGTGCTATCAATATGTTTATCTTAATCCATCAGAAGAAGCAAATGTATATTTTTTATAATGGACAAAACTAATTTTATTAATTTTATGACATGTTTTGCACAGGGGTTTTGGACCTATAGATATCTACCCCCCTATACTGTAGGGGTTCTCTATGCCAGAGACACGGAGGAAATATTGGAGGTCCAGGTGCGATAGATAAGGAATCTTTAAGTGTTCAACGAACACCACTAAAATGGACAATAATCCGTAGTGGAGGGGGAAAATAAGGAGAACACAACCTTGCGATAAAAGGCGAGGAGCTCGATATCCGAGCAAAACAAAAGAAATAAGCAGTCACGCTTATCTAACTCCCGTTTGTGGAGCGAACAAACAGAAAGAAAAGAGAAAACTCAAAAGACCCCTAAGACTTAGGGTGAGAGCACTCGTAGGTATGAGTATAAAACAAAGAAACGAAAACCCGAAGCTCGAAAAAGATCACTGCTTTTTCTAAATTGTACTGCTAAAGTCCCGCGTTGAGAAGCAAAGCGGTCGATAGCAGCACAACTTCCTATACCTTTTTACCGGCTCGAATGTTACGTGAAATAACATGGAAGCGATGAGGGGTATAAGTAGTGAGCGGAAATGCAGGACAGGTGAACTCACTAATTACCGAGACGAAAGCAAAACCCGTAGTGGAACACAGAAAAATCAGATAGATTACCGGTAAAAAAAAAAGGAATACAAAACGCGGAGATAAGGAAAGAAAGGCATGATCCATGACATATACTGATGAAAATATTGTCATTCCCACTTGAAAATTATGCAAAAGTGAGTTTTATGAGCCAAAACTGTTGATTTGTAATGAAATATATCTCTCTTTTTTTATTTAGAGCAGTACACAATTTAGCCATTTGGATAGATTTTGAGACACTAATGGACAACAGGGTACACTGCCTATATTTTGCATCATAGACCTTTAGTAGTTCTGCAGATCATCCTCAGATTTTGCACACTTGTTGACATGGAGTTTATGATCCAAGAAATGTATATATTTACCTGTTCCCCTTTGTAGCTCTCAGTATTTTGTTATAAAATAAAGAAAAACATTTTTTTCTGCTTGCATTTGTGGCACTTTATTTTGACTGAAAATAAACAAATCTAAGTTCATACTGTAAATGGTAGACCTCTCTTGTTTAATTTAAGCCATTTACCAAGTTTATGTGATGCTCACACCTGGAGTTATAAAGCCTTAAACAGAGCACTCCCTAAATAGATGAGAATTGGCCAAATCTGCCATCTGTGCGAAGGGGTTAACCACTGCTGAGTGTCTCGGGGGAGTGTCTCCCGGCTGTAGTAGAAAGCAGGCAGAGTCAGAGCTAGAGCTAAGAGCCAGAGCCAAGAGCCAGAGCCGTGGGTAAGCACGATTCCCGCGAACTGGTGAGTCGACTCAGACTACTCAGCATAAAGAGTCATTCAAAAATACCGATTCGTTTGCAAACTGCACATCACTACAAGAAAAGTAAAATGCCGGATAAGGAGGTGAATGAGTTTGACTGCTCTGTGAATGGATCAGAGACTAATAGTTGGGGAGATATGGTAGAGGTGTATAGCAAAGAAGGAGATAAAACAAATAAATCGAGAGAAGAAATGAAGGAGGAGCAGGGTAAACAAGGGAATTCTGATGATCTCACTCCCGTCCTGTTGTTAAACCATGTTTTCCATCCGTTTCACCGATTCTCTACTCGTCCCTCAGCCTATCCCAATTCCCTGTGTTTCGTGCATTCTGCACGCTTCGCTCTGTTAGCCACATTCGCACACAGGTGCTAATTGACATCAATTAAAGTGGGTATTTAGTCACCCGGTGCTCTCTGTCCTGTACCTGGACTGGTGGACTGGTCGAATGTTTAAGTCAACTCGCTTCAGGAACGGAACTACCAGCTGTTCAGTGCCTGTCTTACTATGCTAACCTTGTCTGCTTCAATCTGCCTACCTGCAGTCATTGCTATCCCTGCTAGTGTCGCGGTTGCTGCTGAGGTGCTGTCTACGCCAACTACCCTGCGGTCGCTCCTGTGGTCTGCTTGGATTCCACTCCATTGTTCCGGCTACTAGACGGCTAACCCCGTAACCGAACTGTCTGTGTTATATGTTCTCCCTATGCTTCAGGAGTCTTGGTCGAAGCATAATTTATTGGATGACTAGCCTCCGTCTGACTGTTTGCCTCTCAAAGTCCAGTTCCGGTTTGGAACCGTTGCTGTCTGGGTCTAGAGTCCATTTCCGGTTTGAAACCGTTGCTGTCTGGGTCTAAAGTCCAATTCCGGTTTGGAACCGTTGCTGTCTGGGTCTAGAGTCCAGTTCCGGTTTGAAACCGTTGCTGTCTGGGTCTAAAGTCCAGTCCCGGTTTGGAACCGTTGCTGTCTGGGTCTAGACTCCAGTTCCGGTTTGGAACCATTGCTGCCTGGGAATCGAGTCCAGTAACGAGTCCTGGAACAATAACTACATGTCTTCTTCCCTACTGCAGGAATTCTCCCTGGTCAAGCAATAAATATCTGATTACTGAACTTCCTTTGTCTGAGTCATGCATTTGAGTCCAGTCCATATCCGGGGTCGTAACAGGAATAAAATAATAAGAAATTAAAGTAGTAGTGAGGAATCGGGGGGTGAAGAAGAAACCCATAGAATGGACAAAGATTTGGGAAAGCTTATAGCGATATTAAGATTTAATGAGACAGCGCTGGACAATATGAAGAAAATTAACCCAATTCTGCTGACGACAGTCCTAGCTCACAAAATAGGAGAAATTGTATTTGCGAAAGTCCTTAATGACGGAAATCAAATGATAGTTTGGGAAGATGAGGCCCAACTTGATAAAGCATTAAACGTAAAACAGATTGGGAAACTCAGGGTTGTAAGTTCAGGGAGGGTGGGTGCAAAAAAGAATAGAGTAATAAGTAACGTACCGATGTTTGAAAATGGAGGACGTGAAGAAAAACCTTAAGGGAGGGGAAATCCTGAATGCACAGAGAATGACGACAATAAAAGACGATTGAAGGAGATGGTGAAACTGTGGTGATTGAATTTGCAGGGGAGATTTTACCATAGAAAGTATTTATAGGATTTATGAGCTATCCAGTGAGAGCTTATATTCCTCAACCAATGAGGTGTTTTAGTGACATTCATAGCAGTTTGTTAAAGCAGAGGTGAATCATCTAGGACTAAGTGGACTGACATGGGAAAATGTAAGGGAAGACCTTGCGGTTCAGTCTAGCCAGGAACCAACATGTTTGTAGTAATTTTAATAATGGTAGTCATACTACAATGGAATGCTAGGATCTTATTGGCTCATGGACAAGGCTTCGTAGCCACCTCAACATCTAGGCTACTCAGGGAGATGGGCGTGCGAGGGAAGGCCCACAGGCAGGCAGTCAAGGGCCTCTCCAGGGCTGCGGAAAAGGGGAGCCAGTGGCTGTGGATAAAGAGAAAAGACCCGACCTGGGCCTCCAAGTGAGTGATGGCTGATGAGAGTGAACCTGGGACGCTGGGAATCACTGCTGAACCCTCTGGATGGTGTCGTGAGCCAATCAGCGAAACACCCGTGAAGGAGGCCGCCCACTTGAGAACTCAAAGGATGCCATCACTCATCTGAACGCCACAGTGTCGGGTATGCGGCCAGGAGCTAGGCTCAGGGAGTAGGACGCCCCTGCCATGCAGAGTCCCCAGGGACAACTAGCCCTTGCAACACATCTGAACGCCACAGTGTCTCATCGGTGCCTTAGGTATATATCTATTGAGGGATATCAACACCTAGTCCTACACAACAGATCTAGCCAGGAACCAACATGTTTGTAGGAATTTTAATAATGGTAGTCATACTACAATGGAATGCTAGGATCTTATTGGCTCATGGACAAGAATTCAAGCAATTTATTAAAAATATGGCAGTTCAACCAGATATTATATGTGTTCAGGAAACATGTTTAACGCCAAGTTTAGACTTTGTAATTCAAGAGTATATAATGATGAGGAAAGATAGAGACAAAGGAGGAGGAGGAGGAGGTTGTGCTACATTTATCAGGCAAGATATTCCATACAGGATATTGGAGAGGGGAGTAGACCAGGAATATCTGGTAGTAGAAATATGGATTAAAGGGGAGAAGATTGTAATAATAAATTATTATAATCCTTGTAAAAGGTTGAATCTAAATAATTTGCAGTTAGTACAAGGACAGGATAGAGCAAAATTAGTGTGGTGTGCAGATTTTAATGCCCACAGTACAATGTGGGGGGATCCATGTACAGATGCAAACGGAAAGATTACAGAAGAACTAATAGATGAAAAGGAACTGGTGTGCTTAAATGATGGTAGAGGGACAAGAATTAATGTTAATACAGGAAGTGAATCAGTATTAGATATAACACTAGTATCAACTGATCTGACTGGAGGTAGTAATTGGGAAGTATATAAGGTCACAACAATAGGCAGTGACCATTATCCAGTGGTATGCTCAATAGGTGAGAGAGAGAAAACTAGAACCAGGGATGGAATCGGTAAATGGGTATTTGAAAGGGCAGATTGTAAAAAATTCAAACAGTTGAGTGACAATAACATGAGTATTATTGATACAGATGGAAACATAGATCGTATAAATAGTTTGATAAGTTCGGAAATTATTAAGGCGGCAGAAAAATCTATTCCTAGAAGCAAAGGAAAGATAAAAAGGAAAATGGTACCATGGTGGACAGAAGAGTGCTGTGTGGCTGTAAGGAACAGAAATAAAGCATTTAAACTGCTAAAAGGAATACACAATATGCAGAACTTGATTGAGTATAAGAAGACACCGGCAATTGTGAGAAGAACAGTCCGACAAGCAAAGAGAGCAAGTTGGAAAACTTTTTGTAATAATATAGGAGAACAACCCCTGTAGAGAAGATATGGGGTATGATAAAAAGGATGAGTAGAAACAGGAGAGAATGGGATTATCTGGTTTTAGAATCAGAGGAAGAAATTGCTGTGACAAATAAGGAGAAGGTAGAGCTAATGGTAAAGACATTTGTCAAAGTGCATAGTATAGATAATTTATCAGAGGAAGGGAAAAGAAGAAGAGAAAGAACAATGAGGGGATATCCATTTTGGCTAGGAGGGAGGACACAGAGGATGTAATGAGTGCCCCATTCACAATAGAAGAAATGGTTCAAGTGATAGGAAGAACAAAAGTAACATCTCCAGGCAAAGATCAGATTTGTTATAGCATGATAAAAAATCTAGGAGAGGGGGCATTAAAAAAGATGGTAAAACCGAGTTTGGGAGGAGGGGAGAATACCGAAAGCCTGGGAAGAAGCAGTGGTAATTCCAATAAGAAAACCAGGAAAGGACCCAACTAAACCCACTAGCTATAGACTGAGGTAAGGAAAGCACAAGAAAACAAATGAACTGTAATAGCAGTATTCTTTGATATAGAAAAAGCCTATCATATGATGTGGAAGGAAAGACTAATCATAAAACTGCATATGATGGGGGTTGGTGGAAAAGTGTTTAATTGGATCAAAGACTTTCTGGTTGGAAGAATGATACAAGTCAGAACTGGATCGGAAATATCAAACCAGTTTGAAGGACAAAATGGAACACCCCAAGGTAGTGTGATAAGCCCACACTACCATTAATATTTTCAAGAATGATACATTTTTAGTAAAATACCAGTAGGTTATTATGCCTTTTAAGTGGTAATAATTATTTATCCGTGCTTACAAAGTGTCTCACACGGCTGTTAGCCGATTGCAATCAGCCGTGTGCATTTCAAAAGACTAGTGGCAGAGCGACTGCTATATAGACTGAAGTTACACACTGACTATCAGTGTGCATCTTCCTTCCTGCGTTGCAAGAGCCGTTTTAACCGTCCCGCGAGAGGTAGTGACGTTTTTAAGCGTACTAGTCGCTGCTTGTGTGATTTTATTTTAGACTTTAATTAGACCTTGTTGAACGCTCATCTTACCAATTGCTTTACTAGTTTGTTTGTTCTGCGATTGACCTCTCCTCCTACCAGTCTCTCCTAGCGACGTTCTCTACAGCAGTCACTGCTGCCAAGGTAACTTACTATCACACTAAAATTTGCAAACACAGTTCTAACCCCCGTCAATTATTCTATATCTTCTCCTCCCTCCTCAGCAAACCCCCTCCTGCTCCTCATTCCTCATTCACGGCAGACGACTCCGCAGATTTCTTCGATGAGAAGATCGCAGACATCCGCAGCTCCTTCAGCCCCACTCCCCCTCCCCTCACAGACACTGCTTTCCACTCTCTTCCTCTCTCTACCCCTTCTATGTCCCCCCCCCCTGTTTCTCCACCTTTTCTCCCCTTTCTGAGACCGACGTATCCCATCTACTACTCTCCCATCGCCCCACTACTTGTGCCCTCGACCCTATCCCTTCATCTCTCCTCCAGGCAATCACCCCAGCTATCCTCCCGTTTGTGACCTCCCTGGTGAACTCCTCCCTGACCTCTGGCTGCTTCCCCTCATCCTTCAAGAGAGCCCACATCACCCCGATCCTGAAAAAACCTACACTGGACCCCTCCAACATCCAAAACTACAAAAAAATCTCTTCTTCCTTTTCTTTCCAAAACTATTAAACGTGCTGTTTCTAACCAACTGTCGTCTTTCCTTACCCAGAACAACCTGCTAGACCCCCACCAGGCCGGCTTCAAACCTGGCCACTCAACGGAGACCACACTCCTCTCTGTCAGCGAGATGCTTCATGCAGCTCGGGCAGCCTCCCTCTCCTCTGTGCTAATACTTCTAGACCACTCTGCTGCCTTCGACACCGTAGTCGTCCCTATCTGCAGCGGGGATCGGCGGCTCGGCCCTGGCCTGGATTAAGTCCTACCTCTCGGAACGCTCCTCCCAGGTTGCCTGGGCTGGTAAAGTATCGGCACCCCGTCCCCTTATCACAGGAGTCCCCCAGGGCTCAGTCCTTGGTCCCCTCCTCTTCTCCACCTACACCAATTCCCTTGGCCCTGTTATCACTGCTCATGGTCTTTCTTACCACTGCTATGCTGATGATAGTCAACTCTTTCTCTCCTTCTCACCCTCTGACACTCAGGTGTCAGCCCGCATCTCCGCTTGCCTGAGAGACATCCAGAGCTGGATGGACAACCGCCATCTCAAGCTCAATCCTGGCAAGACTGAGCTCATCTACATTCCTGCTCTAACCTCTCCTCCTCTCAATCTCTCTATTTCCCTAGGAGACACTCCACTGACCCCAACGCCCTGTGCCAGGAACCTCGGAGTCGTGATGGACAACAGGCTGTCCCTCTCCGAGAACATCGCAGCAGTAACCCGGGCATGCAGGTTCTTCCTGTACAACATCAGGAGAATCCGCCCCTTCCTCACCACCCACTCAACCCAGCTCCTGGTCCAAGCGATGGTGCTGTCCCACCTGGACTATTGCAACTCTCTCCTGGCTGGCTTGCCAGCATCGGCCATTAGACCCCTTCAGCTTATCCAGAACGCAGCAGCGCGCCTGGTCTTCAACCTCCCCCGACACTCCTATGTCACCCCCCTGCTCATTGACCTCCACTGGCTACCGGTGATGGCCCGCATCAAATTCAAAACATTGGTGCTTGCCTTCCAGGCAGTCCGAGGATCTGCCCCTCCATACCTCCAAAAGCTCATCAGACGCTACACACCTGCCAGATCTCTGCGTTCCGCCTCCTCAGGACGACTGGTACCCCCCCCCCTCTTCATACTAGCACCCGGTCTCGACGTCTGTCTGTCCTGGTGGTGGAATGAGCTCCCCGTTGAGGTCAGAACAGCAGAAAGTCTGACCGCTTTCAAGCGCAGATTTAAGACACCTCTTCAAGCTGCACCTCTCTCCACCCCTCCCTACCTCCTTGTGACTATTGTTATCAAATTGTGTAGTTCCCCCCGCCTCCAAAAAAAAAAAAAAAAAAAAAACCCAATCATACTGACTGCGCCTAGTACTTAGATTCGTGTTTACCTTTTTAGGATTGTTTTAACGCACTTGTTACTAGTTCGGAAATGCACTATGTACGTCGCTCTGGATAAGAGCGTCTGCTAAATGTCTATAATGTAATGAGATCACTGTTTGCAGATGATGGAGCATTGTGGAAAAGAGGGAGAAATATAGAATACACTACCAGGAAGGTACAAGAAGCAATTGATGAGGTGGAGCAGTGGGCATATGAATGGGGATTTAGGTTGTCAATTGAGAAAACCCAAACTGTTTTCTTCACAAGGAAAAGAAAAGAAGGAAATATAAAATGAAGGCGAGACAGCCTAGGTGAAAACACCATTTCTTTTTTTTTGGTCGATTTTGAGATTTTTTAATATTTTGCTTCCTTAACATGTCTTATTTCAAACTAGTGGCAATAAAATATCGATGAACAGTACACACACTACATAGCCTAGAGTTCTAATTCGGCAAGTCTTTGTGTGTGTGCGTGTGTGTGAGAGAGAGAGAGAGAGATACAGTGATTCTGTTCAGTCAGTATGCTGTGTTTCAGTGCAGTTATCAGTTGTGTGTTTAGATTATTGTTACTACACTGTGTATGTAGCCTGTGTGTGGTTCTGTTCAGTTATTCAGTTATCTGTTTGAGATGTCTATTACTAATGGTTTGATTAGGTATTGTGTTTGTAAATAGCGGTTTCAAATAAAAATGTATGGCATTTTACAATACAGAACTTTGAGGGCGTTTTCCCAAAAATGAGTTTTTATGCGTTTTTCTTACACGCCAAGAGATTAAATATCCATTTCCCTAGCACCTACACACACCATACTTTCCACATTTCTTCCTATCTATACCCTGCTTCTTTTTTCAGAGGGGTTTGTTGATATATCATTTATAGCCTGATTTATAGTACATTTTATACCAAAAAACCTGGCAAAAAGTGATTTTTTTATGACTGTAGACAGTATTTCCTGAAGTATGGGATGATAAAAAGACATAGCCACAATCCCTTCTGAACAAAGTACATTGTGTTATGTGTCAACATAATGAAACAAAAATTTCGAATCTGGGCATCATCCAATGTTCTGATTCTGTTCCTGGCAATATATGCAAATTAGCGCATATTTAATTAGGTAACGCCTATTTTGCAGATATAAACATAAAATCTCAGAAAACTTGCAATACATTTTTTCTTAGTTGTTATGTACATAACAAACTGGGAAAGTTTCATAGTGATATCTATTAAAATAATTTTTTCGCCTATTCACCTAGGCTGTCTCTCCGTAAGGTTGTATGGGAGAGAGTTAGAGAGTGGGGGTGTTTAAGTTTTTAGGAATTAATTTTGATTACCAATTAACATGGTCTGAACATATAAACAAAATGGAGGACAAATGTAAAAAAGTAATAAATGTGATGAAGTGTCTTACAGGTAGGGAGGGGGGAGCAAGTACATTGAAGACAATGTATGTGGCATTAATAAGATCAGTATTCGATTATGGTAGCATGGCGTATGGATCTGCAGCTAAGTCACTCTTACAAAAACTGAATATCATTCAAGTTCGGGCAATGAGAATTTGTTGTGGTGCAATTAGAACATTTCCAGTAGCCGCCCTCCAGGTAGAAATGGGAGAAACGCCATTGGGTATAAGAAGGAAGCAACTGATGGCAAACTACTGGGTTCATTTGAAAGGCCACAATAAATCTTACCCCACCAAAAAAGTATGAAGAAAAAACTGGGATATAGAAAAATGTAAGAGGGATAATTTTGGAAAGATCGGCAATAAGATTGCACAAGAAATGGGAGTATTTGAAATGGAACTAAGCCCAATTGTAGTAATCCCTAGACAAGTGTCAGGCCAAATAGTGTCCGGCTGCCAAAATGTAGTTGCTATACCAACATGACGCGCTAGCATTGTGACAAGCTTGCACTTGCGAGAGGAAGCGCGGGAGACCTGGTCGCAATCGCAACGTCATCGCAATGCCTTCGCGCAATTCAGTCTGATATTCAGGCTAAAAACAAACAATTTTAGGAGAAAGTCAACATAGCAGCTAGCTAGACCAGCTGGCTACCACCTTGTTAGTAACAGCTAACGTTATGGGCTGTTATCTGTGAAATAAACTCCTTGTACCCACAGGAGTCATAAACACTGTCGGTGCCGTTAGCTAGCATGCCAATGTTAGCTAATGTTTACGTTTAGCATGCCAACAGGGTTACCCATTGTTAGCTAGCAAGCCAACAGGGTTACCCATTGTTAGCTAGCAAGCCAACAAGGTTAGCTAGCATACCAACGTTCGATTATGTTAGATTTAGACCAACATGACGAGCTAGCATCCCTGAGAAGCCTCCGTGCATTTGCTAGCTAGTTAGTTAGTTTCAGTAAAAGACTAATCTAGCTACTTCAAAATAAATCTAACAATCTAACGTTGGTATGCTAGCTAACCTTGTTGGCTTGCTAGCTAACAATGGGTAACCCTGTTGGCATGCTAGCTAACGCTGTTGGCATGCTAACGTAAACGTTAGCTAACATTGGCATGCTAGCTAACGGCACCGACAGTGTTTATGACTCCTGTGGGTACAAGGAGTTTATTTCACAGATAACAGCCCATAACGTTAGCTGTTGCTAACAAGGTGGTAGCCAGCTGGTCTAGCTAGCTGCTATGTTGACTTTCTCCTAAAACTGTTTGTTTTTAGCCTGAATATCAGACTGAATTGCGCGAAGGCATTGCGATGACGTTGCGATTGCGACCAGGTCTCCCACGCTTCCTCTCGAAAGTGCGAGCTTGTCACAAGGCTAGTGTTGGTATAGCAACTACATTCCAAGCATTCCGATGACGTGCCCGGACACATTTTGGCAGCCGGACACTATTTGGCATGACACAAGCACCATGGATGTTTAAACAGCATAATATAGATATATTAGATCTAAAAATGAAAAATAAAAATAAAATACTGCTACATACTTATTATAATTATGTACAGTATAGTGAATACCAACAGTTATTTACGGATGGAGCTAAGAACCCTGATAATGGGAAAACTGGATTTGGAGTGGCAGTTCAAGAAAAAAGAATAATGATCAGTAAACGGACATCTGACAAACTAAGTGTTTACATTGTAGAAATGCTGGCAATTTTGAAGGCAATGCAATGGGTGGAAGAAACTAAAGCAAGCAAAGCTTTGATTTGTTCAGACTCACATTCAGTGCTTTCAAGTTTAAGATCTTTTAAATCTAGCAGTCGGCAAGATATATGATATGAATTCATTAACACACTAGCTAGAATCTGTAGGCAAGGTAGTAAAGTAAAATTCATGTGGGTTCTGGCTCATGTTGGACTAAGTGGGAATGAAAAGCAGATGCTTTGGCAAAGCAGAAGAAGAAATAGATAGAAGTTAAGATTAGTAAATCTGAACCCAAAAATATAATATGGGAAAAAGCAAATCAAATGTGGCAAGAGAAATGGGAGGGAGAACTGAAGGGGAGACATTTGTTTAATATTCAAAGAAATGTCAAGGACAAAAGTAACTTTAAAGGGCTACAGAAGATAAGAAGTAGTAATGACCAGATTAAGGCTGGGGCATAGTGGATTAAATAAAACACTAAAACTTGTAGCAAAACATCCAACAGGGCTATGCGATATATGCCAAACAGATGAGTCTGTAGAACACGTGCTAATGGAATGTAGGGGCTATGAGACTGATGAGGGCTACATTGATTCTTTATAGGAATAAGTCTTGTCTCTCTATGGGCAACAGAAAAAGGATTGTGCATGCGACAATATTGTCAGTTATTGACTATGGTGATACACTTTATATGCATGCCTCAGCCTCTGTTTTGAAGCCATTGAATGCCATTTACCATAGTGCTCTATCACAGGCGTCGGCTTCCGGACTCATCATTGTACCCTGTGTAACTGCCCTTGGTTGGCTTAAAGCAGGACGCAGAGAGTCTCTACTGATGCTCCACAGTTTTATTATCTTCCTCGTATCGAAGCACCGTGAAAACTAGACGAACACAGAAACGGTTTCAATACATGCCCATTCAAGCTTCACACATCACAAATTCGATATTTTAAACAACAAGAGGAGAAATATAATCAAGCTACTCGGCTTCACAGTGTGAATAAAAAAAAGCATCCATCCATACATACATTCATAATAATGAAATTCCCTCGTAACTAGCTATAGGCTGAATATACCGGTACAGGGCTAAACTTAGGCTAGCTCGATAATCTGCACGTTACCTCATTCCGCTGACCAAGGGTGTTAAAACAGGTCTTCTCTCGGTGTTACTATCCACCATTTATACAAAATTGCAATAAGTAATAGATTAAAAACATAAATTCTCCTTCTAGAGGGATAGTTGAGTTCTTATCTTGTCGTACTTTTCTCTTATTTTTTTTCCTTAAGCGCATCAAAAAGGAGGAAAACCCCAAAACGAAACTAAAACGTAGCTTGCATATCCGCTCTCTCCGGAACATAGACAGGGAGAGTCTGCCATCTATCGGGCACCAAAGATAACAACGTAAAGTTGGTTCACTCAAATTCAAACTCAAAGCATGTAGCCTTTCCAAATGAAATAATAACCAACAGGAGATGAAATAAATACATAAATGTCTGCCATTTAGCTGCTGTTGACTATGCTCTAGAACATGTAAAGATAACATAAAATGGCAGGCTAGTGGCCATTTACACTCCCACCAAATCCTGCTATGAAGAACAACTTAAGAAATGAATGCTGAATACAGGATTTCTAGACTGAAATATGGCTGTTTAGCTATATCAAGAGTGTATGTGGTGTAACGGGAGTTCTAATCACTCTCAAGAAGGAGCACTAATTTCTGTATTGGTCTCTCAATAATGGAAGGCTTGAATGAATGACCTTGGTTGTGTTTCCCTGTTTGAATTTTGACCCTTCGGACCAGACCATCGTTCTCTTGAGTGGCCTCGACCACCTTTCCTAGTAGCCACTGGCATCTTGGAAGGTTGTCGTCTTTGATAATGACTATGTCATTTGTTTTGAGGTTACGCCGAGGTACATGCCACTTCTGTCTGGTGGAGATGTTCAAAAGGTACTCTTTCCTCCAGCGGCCCCAGAACTGCTCGATCAAGTACTGAACTCTGCGCCACCTCTTGGTTGCATACATATCCTCCTTCACAAATTTCCCGGGGGGGGCAGAGCAACTTTCGACTTCATCATGATGAGATGATTAGGCGTCAACGGTTCTAGAGCCTTTGGATCATTGATTCCGTCTATGGTCAGAGGGCGGCTGTTAACGATGGCCATGGCTTCATAGAACAATGTTCTAAGCGAAGCGTCGTCAAGCCTTCCTGGACACTGTGCGAGAGTGGCGTTCAGTACGTTCCTGATGGTCCGGATCTGGCGTTCCCAGACACCGCCTGCGTGGCTAGCTGATGGGGCATTGAAGGCGAAATCACACTGCTTGTCAGCTAGGAACTCTTCCAATAGCTTGGTGTCGCACTGCTTGAGTGCCTCTCTAAGTTCATTTCTGGCCCCTACAAAGTTTGAACCATGATCACAATGCAGTTTGCGGACAGCTCCTCTGAGGCTGATGAAGCACCTCAATGCATTGATGAATGCATCCGTTGACAGATCTTCAAGCATTTCGATATGGACAGCTCGGGAAGCGAAGCACGTGAAGACCAAGCCGTACCTTTTATATTCCTTACGAGCCTTCTTGATTATGAAAGGGCCGAAGCAGTCCATACCGCTGTACGTAAAAGGCCCTGAAGCTTCAACACGCTCTTTAGGGAGCTCGGCCATTTGCTGTTCTTCTGTGGGACGTCGAAATTTCCTGCATTGTACGCAGTTGTATATCAGTTTGGCCACTAGTTTGCTCCCACCCACGACCCAGAACCCATTTGCTCTGAGCTCCATCTGGGTTTGGCCTCGACCCTGGTGGCAAATCTTGGCATGACAGTGAGCCAGAATCAGATTAGTGGTGTGACTATCCTTCGGGAGGATTACTGGGTGTTTTAGCTCCTGACTGAGCGATGACTGCTTCAGTCTTCCGCCGACACAAAGGAGTCCTTTGTACAAGATAGGGTCAAAGGAGAAGAGAGGATTAGAACTCGGAAGACTCTCTCCTCTTTGAAGGGTCTTAAACTCTTGAAGGAAGGCTTTCTGTTGGACAAGCTTGATTATTGTTTCAGCAGCTCTCTCCCGTTCCGTGGTGGTCACTACTTCACTGCGGTGTTTTTGTTTGGATCCCAGTCGTTTGATTCTTGCGATCACATTGAGGAGCTTAGTCCAAGAGGAAATCTGACCTAGCCGGTCCAGAATGTCTGCACAATCTCCGAGTCTAGTCGCACATGCCAGAACCATCTTGACCTCAGGATCACCTACGAGCAGCTCAGTTGTGGGGTTGGACTTTGTGTGCACTTCTTGCTCCCAAAGGAATGTCGGTCCTTGAATCCAATTTGATGAAGAGATCTGCATCGCTTGAAGGCCCCTGGAGGCATGATCTGCAGGATTTTCTGCCGTATCCACGTGATGCCATTGGCAGGGGTCTGTGTTTTCCCTTATCAGCTGAACCCGGTTTGCGACAAAGACGTGAAACCTGCGTGCGTCATTGTTGATGTATCCCAGTACAACTTGGGAGTCCGTCCAGAAGAATTCTTCCTCAATTTTCATTTCGAGTTCGCGCTTCAATGTGACACTTAATCTAGTTGCCACTACAGCTGCGGAGAGCTCCAACCTTGGGATGCTCATGACCTTCGTTGGTGCTACCCTGGCCTTGGCCATCGCCAGACTCGTGTGGACTGCCCCTCTGTCGTTTTTGTATCTAATGTAAGAACATGCGCCGTACCCCTTGCTACTGGCGTCAGAGAAGTGATGCAGTTCAATTTTGACGATGTTCCCAAAGTCCTGGGGGTGATAGCATCTAGGAATCACGACTTCCTTTAAGGACTGGAGTCCAATTTTCCACTCCTCCCACCGTGGTCCTAGGTCGTTTGGCAGGGGATCGTCCCATCCAGCGCCCCTGCGACATAGTTCTTGTAGGATACACTTTCCACTTAGGACGAACGGTGCTACGAACCCAAGTGGGTCGTACACAGAGGCAACCACCGACAGGATGCCCCGGCGGGTAGGCGGCTGGTCCTTCACACTGATGTTGAAGATAAATGTGTCATTTTCTGTTGACCACTGAATGCCCAGAGCACGCTCTGTAGTGATCACATCCTGATTGAGTTTGAGAGTTTCCGTGGACGTTGCCCTTTCTGAGGGGCTCACACAGTCGAGGACTGCCTTCTTATTTGAGTCGAACTTGTGAAGACGTAGTCCTCCTCGTTTGCACAGCTCCTGTGTGCTGATGATTAGATCTTTGGCTTCCTCGACTGACGCGACACTAGTCAATCCATCGTCGACATAGAAGTTTTTCTCAATGAAGGCTGACGCCGATGGGTAGTCACCTTCATGTTGCCGTGCCAGGTACTTCAGTCCGAAGTTGGCGCATCCCGGAGAGGAAGCAGCTCCAAAGATGTGGACGGTCATCCTATAATCCTGCGGCTCCTTCTCCATATCTCCACCCTCCCACCATAAGAACCTTAGATAGTTTCGGGATTCAGGTGTGACGAGGAATTGGTGGAACATTCTCTCCACATCGCAGATTATGGCTATGTTCTCCTTCCTGAAGCGACAAAGGACTCCTACTAGGGGATTGATCAAGTCAGGACCAGTGAGTAGAGTTTCATTTAGGGAGACACCACGGAACCTGGCTGAGCAGTCGAAAACAACTCTTAGCTTGCCGGGCTTTTTGGAGTGATAGACGCCGTGATGGGGTAGGTACCAGGCAGTCTCTCTCTCGGTTGAGGTGGACTTCAACTCTGCATCACCCCGGCTGATCATTTCCTCCATGAAGGTTTTGTAGTGGTCATAGTACTGTTCATTGGCCTTCAGCTTCTTCTTCAGAGACTGGAGTCGAATGGTGGCTAGTCTTCTATTGTTTGGTAGCGAGGGTGGATTGCAGTTTTTGAAAGGGAGGGGCATTTCAAGGTGTCCATCCTTGTGCTTGATGTTGTCACTAAGGAACTGTATGAACAGAACATCATCCTGGGACACATACTTCTCTTCACAAGCCCTTTCAATGAAGTCTGACTCCAAAGCCCTCAGAATATCAGTGACCGGAGGGGTTGGGATTTCCTTTACCGTGACTCGATGCACGAAGCTTTGGCTTCCCTGCCTGTCTAGATGAGGATTAGATGAGCCTATTATGCTCCAACCGAGCTCGGTCCGCTGTGCGAAGGGTTCGTTCTCGCCACCTATGACAGCTTCCAATGGGGCGAATGCTGATGGACAGTTATATCCAATCAACAGTCCCACCTCGCAGTCTTGGGGTGATGGTAGCTTGTCTGCTATGTGTCGGAGGTGAGGCCACATTTGTGCAGTTTTCTTCGTTGGGATGTACGACTTGTCCACCGGGATAAAACTGCGGGTATAGGCCTGGTTTACTTGAAGGTGTTTTTCAGAATGGAAACCTCGAACTTGTAGCCCACGGATGCTCTTACTGGGTAGGACTGTATCAAGGGCGGTCATGGTGCTAAGTTTTAGCTTCACAGGTTGGGCTTCCACATTCAGGTCCTCAAGGAGGTCTTCTAGAATGAATGTTGAATCGCTCTGTGTGTCAAGTAACGCGTATGTGAGGATTTCTCTCTGTGGCTCTTGTCTCGAGGATACCAGGACAGGGACTATGCTTGAAGTGGCAGAGGTGTATCGTGTTGACGCATGAGATGTGACTTCATGCACTTCCTCAGAGTCACTGTTGTCTGCAGATGCAGAGTTACCCTTCATTCCTTCCATTGTTTCTTGTCCCCTCTCTTCGTGTAGACAGGTTGGATGTCGACGATTACAAATGCTACAGGTGTACCTCCTTTTGCACTCTTTGGAGATGTGCCCTTTCCTTAAGCATCCGAAACAAAGGCGATTTTCATGGATGAATGCTTTCTTGTCTTCAATAGTCTTCGAAGCGAAGGTAGGACATCTGCCGATGCCGTGTTTTTCATCCTTACAGAAAGAGCAAGGTGGTTTCACCTTAGAATCGGATGTTTCTTCTATCTCTCGGGTGGAGTTCCTTTCTCGAGTGCTGGTGTTGAGAGCTCTAGCTCTCTTGGGTGATCTTTCATCAGTACTCTTGGTATTCATGAGGAATGGGGAGGCAATAGGATTGCAGGCTATCCGGACCTCTTTGTTTAAGAACTTAGTGAAGTATGTAAGGTCTGGGTAGTTCCCGGAGCTGTCGAGTTGATCTACCACGATCCGGCTCCACCTCCGCACAATCCATTCCGGTAGCTTCTTAAGCAACTTATGGTTCTCTTCGCAATCATTTAGGATAGCCAGCCCTTTGATGTGGGGTATTGCCTCTGCACATCCCTGTAGAAAGTCTGCAAATTCTCTGAGTGCTAGAGGCTCGGCTGCACTGATTTTAGGCCATTTGGCGAGTTTGTCTCGGAAAGCCTTTTGTACTATAAAGGGGTTCCCATATCTCTCTTGAAGGACCTTCCAGGCGCCCTTGTACGCATCTTCCGAGCCTCGGTAGAAGAATCCTTCTACAGCCTTAAGTGCATCTCCAGTAAGGTAAGTTTTCAGATAGAACATTTTTTCACTAGCTGGGATGGGTTTCTGATCGATAAGAGCCATGAAAGACATCTTCCAGTCTACGAATTTGATGGGTTCACCACTAAACACTGTCGGTTCGGGTACGGGTAGGCGATTTATGCTTAGTGAATTCGCTAGTACTTGGGCTAGGCTGGAAGTTTCCTCAGGTGCTGTTGTTCCCGGGGGGGCTGGACAGGGTTGAAACGACGTGGCCTTTGGGTTTAGCTGAGCTGCGTGTTTAATCTCTTGGTGAGCAGCGTCCGTTTTGTTATTTACGTCGTCCTCATTATCACTTCCGAAACCCTCGTATGCTCTAACCCGCGCTGCCGCTACCTGAACTTCCTTATCTGCTTGCAACTGTTCTAGCTTTATCCTTTCCTCTTCTAGCTTTATTCGACTATTCACTCGTTTTTGTTCTATCTCTGCCAGCATTGTTGCTTCTTCAAGTTTCAATTCACTTTCCATTCTCGTGAGTCGTGTTAGCTGAGCCTGGATATCTTTCATCACCTTTGCTTGTTCTCGTTTGGCCGCAAGTTCTGCTTCTGCGTCTAATCGTTTGCTGGAGATATTGGAGGCTGCAATTGAGAGGTTATTAGATTTCTCTGATGTCTCCGAGACTACAGTTTCAGTTTCTGTGTGGCCGAAGATGGACCCATATTCAGCCTTATTTAGCGATATCCTTACTCTGTCTTTCTCAAGTCGTTCGTTATAGTTCTCGTCAATTGTTTCTAGTCGCTTGCTCACAAGGTCAAGTATCTCTTCAGTCAGAGTGTTGCAGGCGTCCATTTTATTTGCGATATCTGGAGTTGTGGTACGGTTACGCGTAATGGGCTCGTATTCACGGCGTACTATATCATATCTTGTTTTGATTTCACCTTGTATTTTATCAAGGTCATCTGGGGAGCAGAGGCCTTTCAGTGTTGACCTACTCTCTTTCGCTGTCTGCTTCCAGGACTCATAGGCCTTATTAAAGGCATTCTCATGTTTTTGGGCATGCTGATAGTGCATTTCTTGGCCCTTTTCTGTTAGAGTCCTTTGGCGGGGTTCTGCCTTGTCTTGGGCCTCTAAGAATTTACTCTCCTCTAGTTCACTGCTCACATCCATTTCCTGGAGCGACATTTTATATGAATTGTGTATCTGGTTTGACTATTTGACTGCAAAATGTAGTTGTCATAAGCCTGGGATAAGCCTCTGAGTAGCGACTTTAGCTCTAGGATGAATGATACTACTCTCACTTTGACAATTAGAGAGCTATTTGGACCCTGTAAGAATTTCAGCATGAAGAGAAATTAATTTGAATTTGGAGACCCTAAGTTAGGTGGGAGCTGGACAATTTTAAAATAGCCTATGTTAACTGGTAGGACAATACATTCAATGTTAACTGGTATAGGACAATACATTCAATGTTAACTGATAGGACAATACATTCAATGTTAACTGGTAGGACAATACATTCAACTTTGTCATAGGCTGCTATAACTTATTCTCACAGTTAAGTTGGAAGGAAGGTTATTTTTTACCCTTTAAAGTATTGTCCACTGTAAAAGATTTCAATTTCAAGATGGTCAATTATATACTTGCATAGCTCCTTTAAGGTTTCTGATTACAGTCTCTTGCTGAACCTGTGGCATTATAGCCTACTGTGATGCGTGGTCCTCTTCCGATCTTGTTTGGAGTAGGGAGTGGGTTAGATCGACAGTTCAATGGCTGAATGGTTATCTAACGCATTCATTGTAGAATGACAACAACGGTGGTTTGACGGACGTCTCAGACGTAGCGTTGAGTTTTCACTGTAACTGCCCTTGGTTGGCTTAAAGCAGGACGCAGAGAGTCTCTACTGATGCTCCACAGTTTTATTATCTTCCTCGTATCGAAGCACCGTGAAAACTAGACGAACACAGAAACGGTTTCAATACATGCCCATTCAAGCTTCACACATCACAAATTCGATATTTTAAACAACAAGAGGAGAAATATAATCAAGCTACTCGGCTTCACAGTGTGAATAAAAAAAAGCATCCATCCATACATACATTCATAATAATGAAATTCCCTCGTAACTAGCTATAGGCTGAATATACCGGTACAGGGCTAAACTTAGGCTAGCTCGATAATCTGCACGTTACCTCATTCCGCTGACCAAGGGTGTTAAAACAGGTCTTCTCTCGGTGTTACTATCCACCATTTATACAAAATTGCAATAAGTAATAGATTAAAAACATAAATTCTCCTTCTAGAGGGATAGTTGAGTTCTTATCTTGTCGTACTTTTCTCTTATTTTTTTTCCTTAAGCGCATCAAAAAGGAGGAAAACCCCAAAACGAAACTAAAACGTAGCTTGCATATCCGCTCTCTCCGGAACATAGACAGGGAGAGTCTGCCATCTATCGGGCACCAAAGATAACAACGTAAAGTTGGTTCACTCAAATTCAAACTCAAAGCATGTAGCCTTTCCAAATGAAATAATAACCAACAGGAGATGAAATAAATACATAAATGTCTGCCATTTAGCTGCTGTTGACTATGCTCTAGAACATGTAAAGATAACATAAAATGGCAGGCTAGTGGCCATTTACAGTACCACACAGTTGGTTGGTTCTCTCTAGATCTACGGAGGAAGCTGCATTATATATTATTTATTTACAAAGCTTTACTTGCTAAAGTTCCTCTGTATGTATCCAGTCTTTTATCAATTAACATCTCAAACTATGCCACTAGATCTCAGGATTGTATCACCCTAAAAACACCCAGATATAAGACTGAATGGGGAAAAGCTGCACCCCTTTCAGACCCCTTGTATGGAATTAATTTCAAGATACAAATAAACTTCTCTGGTGTCTTATAAGATTTTTAAAGAGCTAGTGGTTGAAATATGGGGAAAAAAGAGCATTTGTAAATGTTCTTGAAATGTTTGTATGTGCGTATGTGTACATTACATTACATTACATTCATTTAGCAGACGCTTTTATCCAAAGCGACGTACAGTAAGTGCATACAGAAGGTTATCGAAGTAACTACAGAACAGATAAGAAAGCACATTCTTCACATACAGTAGCAGCTATCCCTAGTAATGAACACAATGCAGTTCACAGTGAACAGGGTACATCAGCTCTAATACAATTATATTCTAACAGTGGCGGGCCGTCAGGGCCAGCAAGGCCTTCTCTGCTGGCCTAAACATCATCAGAATATAAATTTAATTTTGATATATTTTTTCCACAAATATGTATTAAATTATTCCCCATAGTCTATTCTCGCATTTCATAGCTTTCCTCTTGGTTGCGCTGCTTCCAGCCTCAGATCGAGATTTGGAGGGCTGGCCTTTATGTTAGAGCTTTTATCCAATCATATTTCAGCCATAATGTGTTGCCAGGGTCCAAGAAATCTGCCCTTAGGCCTTCAGAAACGACAGTGCGGGCGCCTGTAGCTTAAAGTGAACGGAACGTTAACTGTGGCGTTAACCAATCAGATTTCGAGTTGGCGACCCCGGGGCCAGCTAGCAGGCGTATGATAACGTCAGCACGTGCACGTCTTTTGATTGGATACGCACTATTCAGAGGCAGAGCTATCGCAGAGCTAGCAAACGGAACTTGAATGAGCTCATTTGTGTAGATTTCTACAAGCTGTTTTTTTTCAACCCACAATGGCTGAAGGAAGAATACAAGCTAGGAATACACTTTCACCACTGTCGCAAATATATCCTTATGAACAAATGCAAATTATTTGTTTGTTTTCTTTTATTTTCAGTGAATAGTTTATGTGTCTTTATCGTCACGTTTCTTAAATGAAACTGCTTTTGGTGCGACAATGCGCTGTTTAGCGAACAAACTTGTTAAAGCTAACATACTTTTGGTGGACTTAATAAAACTGTAGACTAATCCCTTAAAAGCGCTTTTTATTGTAAAGTTTTGACAGTATCCAAGCGATCTTAAAGCTGGTAGTTTAACACTCTTAATTGTAAATGCGGATTTATTGATTATAAATGCTTCGTAAATATGAATATAACTGTTGTACTTGACTATGTTAAGGTGATGCAACGCCCGGTAATACTGCGTTTCTGTCTAAATGTATAGTTTCTAGAGCCATGGCGTCATAATGATGGTATTAAGAGGTGGAATAATTCAGGTAGGACTGTGTAGGACATCACTGAAGGCCTAGGTGTGAAATGCACGGCCCGCCACTGTATTCTAACCATTATAAACTTGACTATCTTGAGTACATAGTTCAACAAGAACACAAACCATGAGGTCCTAGATAAGTATTAGTCCAGGTGGAGTCTGAAAAGGTGCGTTTTCAGGCCACGACGGAAAGTAGGCAGGGTTGGCATGGAACGTAGGGGAATGGGAAGTTCATTCCACCACTGGGGAGCTAGGGTGGAAAAGCTCCGCAGTCGGGACGAGCGAGTACCATTTACACGGAGGGGGGGAAGTGCAAGTCGCCCTGCAGTAGATGACCGAAGCGGTCGAGCAGGAACATAGTTCTGGAATGGTATATATGTATGTATGGTATATATGTACGTTTTATGTATTATACTTTTTTTTTTTTTTTAACTTTGTATTGCCGCAGGGCCAACCTGGAAAAGAGATTTCGGTCTCAGTGGGTCCCTGCTAAAATAAAGGAATGAATGAAACATAGGAAGGCAAGAAATTACATTAAAATAATTATTGGATAAAGACAAAGTGGAATATTCCAGGGCATTGTTCAAATTCTTAAGGGAAACTGAATTATTTAAGAGGATATAGGAATAAATAAATGGTTTAAAGAGGTTAAGTTAGAAAAAATATACAGGTGCAGCTCAAAAAATTGAAAAAGTTAAATATTTTTTGTCACTCATTTCAGAAAGTGAAACTCATATATTATATAGATTCATTACACATAGTGAAATATTTCAAGCCGATATTTCTTGTAATTTTGATGATTATGGCTTACAGCTAATGAAAACCCAAATTCAGCGTCTCAAAATTAGAATATTGTGAAAAAGTTAAATATTGGAAACTCATGGTGTCACACTCTAATCAGCTAATTAACTCAAAACACCTGCAAAGGTTTCCTGAGCCTTTAAATGGTCTCTCAGTCTGGTTCAGTCGGCTACACAATCATGGGGAAGACTGCTGACTTGACAGATGTCCAGAAGACAGTCATTGACACCCTCCACAAGGAGGGTAAGCCACAAAAGGTCATTGCTAAAGACGCTGGTTGTTCACAGAGTGCTGTATCCAAGCATATTCATAGAAAGTTGAGTGGAAGGAAAAAGTGTGGTAGGAAAAGGTGCACAAGCAACAGGGATAACCGCAGCCTTGAGAGGATTGTCAAGCAAAATCCATTCAAGAATTTGGGGGAGCTTCACAAGGAGTGGACTGAGGCTGGAGTCAATGCATCAAGAGCCACCACGCACAGACGAATCCAGGACATGGGCTACAAATGTTGCATTCCTCGTGTTAAGCCACTCCTGAACCAGAGACAACGTCAGAAGCGTCTCACCTGGGCTAAGGAGAAAAATAACTGGACTGTTGCTCAGTGGTCCAAAGTCCTCTTTTCAGATGAAAGTAAATTTTGCATTTCATTTGGAAATCAAGGTCCCAGAGTCTGGAGGAAGAGTGGAGAGGCACAGAATCCACGTTGCTTGAAGTCCAGTGTGACGTTTCCACAGTCAGTGATGATTTGGGGTGCCATGTCATCTGCTGGTGTTGGTCCACTGTGTTTTCTGAAGTCCACAGTCAATGCAGCCATCTACCAGGAGATTTTAGAGCACTTCATGCTTCCTTCTGCTGACAAGCTTTATGACCACAGGCTGATCGCCTCCATGCCACGCCGCATTGATGCAGTAATTCGTGCAAAAGGAGCCCCAACCAAGTATTGAGTGCATAGAAATGAACATACTTTTCAGAAGGCTGACATTTCTGTTTAAAATATCCTTTTTTATCGATCTTATGTAATATTCTAATTTTCTGAGACACTGAATTTGGGTTTTCATTAGCTGTAAGCCATAATCATCAAAATTACAAGAAATAAAGGCTTGAAATATTTCACTCTATGTGTAATGAATCTATATAATATGAGTTTCACTTTCTGACATGAGTGACAAAAGATATTGAACTTTTTCACGATATTCTAATTTTTTGAACTGCACCTGTATATATATATTTTTAAAGAAATAAGGGAAATTATTCCACACTCCGGAGCAAAAGGTGGCGGTATTGCACCATGAAGATGGATGCCAACCGCCATAAAATAACAAAAAGAAGAAGAAGAAGAAGGTAAGTAATTCGAATTTAACGTTCGCTAGCTAGCGAATAGAGTGCTACAGTTTGTAGTCCTAAAACCCGGAAGTGAGTTAGCATTTTTGAACCATGGGTTCCCTCGCCAGATGGGTCTTTCACCATGGAATTTTCGGATTCGTGCCGACTGCCGAATATAAGGTCAGTGGTTAATATGAGCCTAAGAGAGTTTTCACGTTTTGTTCTAAAACATAT
Source organism: Ilyophis sp. 1 JC-2022 (assembly GCA_022702515.1). Lineage (NCBI taxonomy): Eukaryota > Metazoa > Chordata > Actinopteri > Anguilliformes > Synaphobranchidae > Ilyophis > Ilyophis sp. 1 JC-2022. The sequence goes on from JAKUDI010001331.1 coordinate 72,554, forward strand.
ATTACACATATTAAAATATTAACCATGAATTCTTAGGCTTTTATATGGTTTTAAAAAGTATGTTGCGAACAAGTTTCTATATTCAAACTACAACTAGTCAAAATAAATGCACGTCATTACCTCAGCAGATTCTCAAGTGCTCTGAAGTGTAGCAAGCAACAAGTCATGTCAGCGCTCCTTCCCAACTTTTCCACATCAACTTGTTTTTTGTGAAATTAAAGAATATGAATGAATACTATTTAAAACGTCGGTCTTAGGAGCTTGCTAGCCAGCAAGCTGGTATGGCAGGCCATTTTAATATGTATTGGACTTAGTCCCAATTAGCTGCCTATTTCCCTGGCGAGCCGACCAGATATGACTTAATTAGCAACTTCTTAATTAGCAATCTTTTTCTTATGAATTTCCGGCAGACTCGACACCTTCCGGTGTATTGCTGCCCTCCGCAGGACTGAATCCTTATGACGTGTCAGTACTTGTGATTATTATATGGGCTTGGATGTTATTACCTATCTGTTTAACACTTTATTTATTTATTTGTTTATTTATTTATTCATTTTCCTAAAGTATTATGTGCTTTTAAAGTGACTGGCTTTATGTGCTTGTCTTTGACTGAGCTCCCAAAGTCAAACTCCACTCAACTCCATTGACATGGCAATCAAGTTTATTGCATTCAAAACACGTACACCCCAATCCCCACCTCACACCCTCAGGTGCAGGCCAGTAGTGTATATAAACCTTAAGACTCTCCTCCCCACCTCTCTAGCACAGGTCTCTGGACCCAACAGAGCTCTCACAGAGTAAGTGGTCACGCTAACATCCTGCAATTCCCTAAATAGAACCCTCCGTTCCTCTCTAAAACTCACACAGTCCATCAATACATGCTGGACATCCTCCATCACTCCAGACTCGCCACACAGCCCATCCAAATGCTTCCCCACCTTCAGTAACCCTCCTGCCAGCCCACAATGCCCCATCCTCAGCCTGGTCATAATGACCCCATCCCTCCTCACTGGCCATTCACAGCCTGTACTCTTACTGACAGATTGCTGAATCCTGTAAAAATGCCTACCCCTCCCTTCCTGGTCCCAGTCCCGCTGCCATATCAGAGTGGTCCCCTCCCTAATGATGCTCCTGCATTCCGACACCCCCAGGGAAACCGCTACATCAACCCCCTCCCTCCTCAGTGCTGCCTTAGCAGCTGCATCCGCGGCCTCATTCCCACCCACGCCCACATGAGCCGGCACCCACATGAAACCCACTTCACACCCGCCCTGAACCACCCTATACAAGACCACTAATAGTTCCGCCACCAGGTCCGGCCTCACTCCCCTCTTCCCCCCCTGCACGGCCGTCCGAACACAGGACCGCCTTGCCTACTCCCACCTCCCCCAACCACTCTAATGCCCACAGGAGCGCCACTACCTCAGTAGTAAAAACCGATACCCTGTCTGACAGCCGCCTGCCCTGTGTGAACTGCAACTCAGGAATATGGACTGCAAACCCCGCCCTCCCACTGACCGGATCCTTAGACCCATCAGTGAAGATGCGAATGTGAGACCCCCAGTTCTGCCGCAGGCACCTATCCACCAGCCATGCAGGACTGCCCGCCTTCTCAGCCTGCAATGCCACCTTAACAGAGAAATCAACCATTGGCTCAGGCAACATCCACGGAGGAACACACGGCCAGCACACTGGGGGCCCCACCTCCACATCCTCCAACCCCACCTCCCCCCCCAGCTACCCAATTGGGACACACAGCTACCCTTACCTACCCTTCCCCTCCTGCCTCCCCATTCCCAAGCCCCCTCCAACAGCCTCTTTGCAGGATGACATGAGCGATATCCACGCACTTTCACATAATAATGCAAGCCTAATTTAGCCCGCCGTATCCTCATTGGAGACTCCCCCATGTCCACCAACATTGCAGGGACCGGGGTAGTGCGAAATGCCCCACTACAAACTCTCAGTGCCTTAGCCTTCACTACATCTAACCTGCGTAGGATGGTGTCCAACGCCGACCCAAATGCCATGCACCCATAATCTAACACGGAGCGAACCATTGCACGGTAAATTAACAGCTGTGTAGCCCTAGAAGCCCCCCACGCATTACGCGCCAAGCTCCTCATTACATTGATAACTTTCTCACATTTACACACCACTTTTCCCACGTGCACCCGCTAAGTGAGCCGCTCATCAAACCAGAGCCCCAAAAACTTAAAAACATTCACTCGCTCCAGCGGCGCACCATACAGTGATAAGCCCCCGCCCCCGTCCAGTCCCTTCCTCTTATGACCAAACACCATATATTTTGATTTGACCACCGACAGCCGAAATCCCCACTTGCCAGCCCACTCCTCCACCTTACCCAGTGCTCCTACCCCTCTTCCACAATGCCCTGTCATCTGCAAAGAGGGACAACCTGAAGCCCTCCCCAACCTCCTGAAACATATCATTGACCATGACATTAAACAACACCGGACTAATGACACTGCCCTGCAGCGTCCCATTTTCTATGGCGACCGATGTGGAATACTCCCCACCCACCCTCACCTGAATAGTACGGCCCCTCAAAAAATCCTGGATCCAGTTAAGCATCCTACCTCTCACCCCAGCATCATACAGTTTCATCAGCAGGCCCTCCCTCCACAACATATCATAAGCCTTTTCTATATCTAAGAATACAGCCACCACACCCTCCTTGTTAGCCAGTGCCCTCGCCACATCATATTCCAATGTCAACACAGCGTCCATCATGCCTACCCTAAACCCACTCTGGTTACCAGCAAAATACCCTCTCCTCTCCAAATAATACACCAACTTATCCGTAACCATTCTTTCCATAACTTTACAAAGCACCGATATGAGTGCAATAGGCGTATAGGACTCTGGGCAGGCTGGCTCCTTACCCGGCTTTAATATTGGCACCACCACAGCATGCTTCCAAGAGCTTGGTAACACTCCATCCTCCCAAACAGTGTTCATGAGTGCCAGCACTTCCTCCAACCCCGAATCCCCCATGTGTTTAAGCATTTCATAGCTAATTTCATCACGCCCTGGCGCAGTGCTGCCGCCCCTTCGTACAGCCCTACGCAATTCCTCCAAATTAAAAAACACATTACCAGGACCCTCATTTTCACAATTTATCATCAACTTCTCCTGCACCCCTGCCACCATCCGTGCCCAAACTCTAAGGCCTCCCTCCCCCACATTAGCGTCACTCTGTACCGCACAAAATGCTGCCACGCACATCTCCGCCTTTTCCCTATCACTCACTGCCACCTTACCATCAGAGTTAAGCACGGGCATCCCCACCCGCCTATATACCCCTGCCATCCTCCTGACCACTGCCCAAACTTCACCAACAGACGTGTCCGCTCCCGGCGTCCCACAATACCTCCTCCAACACTCCCTCTTAGCTGCCTTAATAACCTGCCTCGCCACTGCCCTCAGCCTTTTATACTCCACCACATTACTCACTATGGGACACCACCTCAGCCTCCTATACGCCCTATTCCTAGCCCGGACCGCCTCATCACACACACTGTTCCACCACGGCACAATCCGGCGCACCCTAACAGGCCCCTTCCTAGGAATACTGAGAGCCGCTGCCTGGGAAAACACCCTACACAAAGACTCACTCCAGACATCCACAGACTCACACTCAACCCTACCCAAGCCCCCAGCACACCTTTCCTCAAACTCCTCCCACCTAGCCCTTCTAAAATCAAATGACCTAGGCCTCCCATTCCTCTCCATTGGCAACCTAACCCAAAACTTACACATAATTGGACAATGGTCACTCCCCATTGTATACTTATCCAATGATTCCCACACACCTCTTCTCGCCAGGCCCTCTGAAGCCAGCGTCAGGTCGATACACGACCCCCTCCCACTGCTCACCTGAAACTTAGTCTGCCTCCCATCATTCAAACACACCAATCCGTATAAATCCAAAAACTCCTCCACCACCTCACCATTACAATCCCTGTGCGTGCTACCCCACAAAGGGTTATGCGCATTAAAATCCCCAGCCCAGATCACCGCACCCCGCACTGCATCCATAACAACATTCAGGTCCCCAATGTTCAATTGGAGGCACGGATTATAAAAATTAACCACATTAAATCTCCCCTGTGAACCCCAAATCTCCACTGCCACACACTCCAACCTCGTCTGAAACCCTACCCTCCGATACTGAATGCCCTCCAAAACAAACACCACAACCACCCCCAGCCTTCTCCAGCCGATCTTCCTGAAGAGCAACATAGCCAGGGATAATAAAATCCAAATATGGCTTCAACCATGTCTCCTGTACACAAATAACTTCCGGTTTATCTCTGAAAGAGACTACAAACCTTTTAAACTCCTGACAATTTGCTATTAGGCTTCTCGCGTTCCATTGCAGTACATAAAAAGTAATATTACCTCTTCCAGAGCCTCCTCCCGGAACGTTAGCTGCACTGCCGCAACATACGTATGTAACTCATTCAGCTGTAGCCCTATTTCCCCAAAAAACTTCTCTGCCTCTTTAAACACCACCTGAGTAATATCTGACTTCCTATCCGTTTTAGCCGTTTTCACCATGTGCAGAACTTGTACCAAAAACCCCAGAAACTCCCTCCTCTGAATCACTATTGATCCCGCCGGAACCGGAGCCGGTACCTCCACCACTTGCCCCCCCCTCTGACCCCCCTCTCCCGCTGTAGCACGCGCTGCCACTGACACAAACGGCACTCTCTTCACCGCTTCCGCAAAAGTGATTTTCTCCGTTTCTTTAATCATCTGCACTTGCAGCGCCTGCACATGAAACTCACACACCCTATAAGCCGCAACATGATTTCGACGACAATTACAACACTTTATCACAGACCCTCGACACTCCGAAAACTCATGATTCCCCCCACACTTCCCACAGTGCCGCTCACCCCTACACACCGCCGCAACATGCCCATACCGCTGACACTTGTAGCACCTAAGCGGTGGCCGTTCATATGCCTTGACCGAGAAACTTAAAAATCCCAAACTCACCCTCGCCGGCAACTTTTCCTCAGCAAATGTTACGAGCACCGCCATGCTATCACTCCTCTGCCCATCCCGGAAGCTCTTGAACCTGGATACAGCTAGCACCTTAGCTCCCTTAAGATAGCTTTGCATATCCGACTCAGAGATCTCTGTCGATACTTCATATATCACCCCTTTACTCCCCCTGGCACCGGAGCTCACGTCAGGGTCATACGCCTCCACCTCCTTTCCCCCCAACGATCGGAGAGACATGGCTTTGTCCCGCTGACCTGCATTTTTGCAAACAACAATCAAAATCCCAGTCGCAAACATTTCTGCACTCTGGACATCGCCCACATCACTCTGCAAAGACGCCGATACTTTCCGCGGGTTGGGACCGCCACCCCCCACCTTGAATCTGAACCCCACCTTGAACCCTTCCACCCGCTTACCCACCACCTTTCGCTGCTTCGGAGGATTACCAGGATCCGCCGGCTGCCGAAAATCAGCCTGGTCACTAGCAGACCCACTATCTCTCCTACCTTCCTGCCTCGTAGATTTCCTTTTCCCCGCAAGTTGCCCCCCCTCCCCTATGGCGTTTATTTAGTTCCATAAATAGTGCGCGCGTGGAATTGTGAAGCGAGCGCACAGAACAGTGTCCGCGCGAGTGGAGCTATGAAGCGAGCGAGCACAGAACCATGTGCAAGCGTGGAGCTGTGACGCGAGCGAGCAGAGAACCATCCGCGCGAGCACGGAGCTGTGGGCGTGCAAACTTGGTTTGCTCTCTCTCAAAATTGGTTTATGCTCGCTCGCTCGCCAAGTTCATTTTTGAGAGTTTGGGGGCGGGGATGGCATGCATAGTGACTGATGTCTCCACTTCTTTGATTGGTCACTAGCCTATATATATACAATACCTTTTTTTAGGTAGGTAGCTACTGGCAAAACTTTTCAGAATGTTGGAGGCAAATGAAGTACGTAAACTACCGAGATTATGTTTCATTACACACTTGCTACAACTGAGTTATGTATTACGAAAATAGGATATATTTTGGTAATGGCGACTGCAGCCTATTATACACAATGCATTTAGCTTAAAATTGCTACTTAGAAAATGTAATGTGTTGGCTACTGACCGACTGGTCACTCATGTAGCTAATGTTAGCAATAGCAAATAGCCTAAGGCAAAGTTAGTTAGTTAGCTAGGTAACGTTTTTATCCAGGCGTAATCTATCCACTCGTTAATTTCTTGTGTTAAGTCAAATTGGTATTGCTTTTTAAAATTCACTTTGACCTCTGACAATAGACGACAGTAGTATGCCAACTGCTATCATATAAATTATAGGCCTACTGTTGAAATGTTTTGTGGATTGCTTTATGATAGGGAGAGTTGCATGATGCTGCACGGCGGGTGGTGTCTCTGCTGCAGAATGCCCTGGCCGAGACGGCTAGAGACAGTGAGGATTGAAGTGTTTTTCACTTTTTATAAGCTAAAAGCAACCCTTATTTACCGTTGTGTCAAGACTTGTATATCTCGAGTTCTTGGTGAGGGGGGGAAATGCCATAAATAATCAAATTTAAAAAACTTGTTTCATGTGACTGTTGATTTAAGGCACCAAATTGTATGTACTTTATATGTTGAAAATTGCAATCGGCATAAGAATGGGTAATATGTTTATTGTTCCGTTGTGTTTGAAATATTAAGGAGTTGTCTCTGCAGATTTAGAAAACCAGAGCCAAGCAGTTCCACAGTAGACACAGCACCAGAGGCAGACTTCTGGCCAAGCAGTTCAACAGCAGACACAGCATCAGAGGCAGACTTCTGGCCAAGCAGTTAATTCAAGAATTAAAAAAAAAAAAATTAAAAATAAAAAGTATCTGGATTTGACTGCATTTGAACAGCTTTTAATTGAAGAAAAGAACAAATGCCACAAATTATTAAATAAATCGTCTAATGACTAATGACAGTCACATCGGCTACTTGTCAACTTGCTTTCGTGAGGTTTGGGACTACGATCACGAAATTGATTAGAAGGGGTCTGGCATAGGCTAGAAATTATGCACAAAAGGTAGCCTATTGTTATTATTAAGTTATTGGAAGGTAGGTTATATTGCCTACACAATAATTATCAACAACATAATTATTAATTTGCGTTTAATTCCAGGCTTGCTGTTTCTCTTTACTAAATCATTGGGTGCGTTTACATGCACTCAATATTCCGATAACTGGGAGTAATCCGAACATGGCAATAATACGATAATTGCGTTTACATAAGTAATGCGATAATGGGAAAAATCCAGGTTTACATGATTCTGTCAATATTCCGATTTCTTTCCCTGAACGCGATGTGTAACTCAAACGTAAATTAGAAACATATATTAGCCAAACGTTATATATATATTATAATTTACATATTTTAACATTTATACATAACGTGATTATACTTCCTGCTGGGTTGCTAGAAACAGCACGCGGGTTGATATGCGTAACCGTAAGTTAGTAAACACGTTAACTATAGCCTAACGTTAGTTACATAAGAAAGAACAGTAGCCTATAACGTATAAGAAAGTAACGTTAAACATGGTAACGTTAGACAGAAATGCTCTTATGGGTTTCGTCGTCATATGGCAGATGTTATGGTTGCGGTTGACAACTAACACTGTCTTTCAAGCGTTCTGTGTTATGAGCAGAAGACGACGAAGAGCTTTAACGTTACAACAAGCGCTGATTATTGGACCCGGAATAGGCCTTCCTCCAGCACAGTTAAGGACCCGGTAGTGCTGGATGCGCATTAAGAGCAAGGACTGGTGGGAGAGAGTGGTGCTAAATTAATTCACCGATTCAGACCGTAGACTTGTGGACACCAAACTGGTTCGCTATCAGCCTGTTCGGATTACTCCCAGTTATCGGAATATTGAGTGCATGTAAACGCACCCAATGCTGGCACTTATGCGCTATCGTGCTATTTTGTATTGTGCATAATAAATGCCGAGCCGTGGCTAATTACAACGCGGAGACAACGTACTTTATCTGTGTTCAATTGGTGAAACTATTAGTTTCACTATAGCCTTAGTTGAAATAATTGCACAATTGTATGAACAGCACTTAATAGGCTACAGTGTAGGCCTACTACTGCGTGAATGTGTAACTAAAAACATAATTTGAACAATTTTGTTAATGTTAACGTCATATTGCGTTACACTGCACTGCCCCTATAACAGATCAGAAGGAGGCTCACTTGGCCTATTATACTAGCCTACATAGCCTATTGCACCAGACAATATGCTACATAGACGCATATGATTTTAGAATTATTCCAATTCATACCAATTTTATAATATAGCCTAAGGTTAACCCAATCGCATGCCAATATGACAACCCTAAGGACTAGCCTATATAAAAAGGCATAGCTAGTTAGATTATAACGAGCACATTAAAGATAAGTTTAATAGTAGCCTATGCTATTGGTGATTTCAGGGACTGCCGATCAAGTCACATGAAGGAAAATCGGCCGATACGATCGACTCCCATCCCAAACACCGGCGTCAAAATAGTAGGCTGACAATTAGCTAGTGAGCGCTGTTCTTCATTTTTTAAATATGTAGAACAAAACGTAGGTTTACGAATATGATTATTTTGACGTTATATTGATTGTTCATAATGTATCACAGATCCATATTCATCAAAGATTAGCCTAGCTACATCAATAGCATCACTATTCCCAGGCCTAGGCTATCATGTTAAATTCAATTTGGTAATAGGCGAATACAAAATTGACAAACCCATATTCTGTCAGAGAAATTAGCACAGTTTAGAACATATTAGCTAATGTTAAATCCACATTTGCACAACTATACTGAAGCATGTCAAGCCATTAAATAGGCTAAAGAAGTGTGTACGACCGTCAAAGTAACAGGTTTTTAGTAACGTTAGGTTAGCCATCTAGTTAACGGAAATGAGTGGCAAACTTGGTGGCTTCTGTAAGATATCAAATGCTTATCCATGACATATTATGCTACACCAGCAAGTAAACTAAATTCATATTTTACTTCTTCATCATGATCAGCCATGTTCTTCGTTGCAGAATGGACTACGTGAGATCAAATGGCCAATCACATAAGTCAAGGTCGGTACCTAGTGACCAATCAAAGAAGTGGAGACATCAGCCACGATGCATGTCATCCCCGCCCCCAAAGTCTCAAAAATTAACTTGGCGAGCGAGCGAGCGAGCGAGCGTAAACCAACTTCGAGCGAGAGCAAACCAAGTTCGCACGCCCACAGCTCCGTGCTCGCGCGGATGGTTCTCTGCTCGCTCGCGTCACAGGTCCACGCTCGCAGATGGGCTTTGTGCTCGCGCGGATGGTTTTCTGCTCGCTCGCTTCACACTGAAGTATAATAAATCGAACAATCCTATCACCGCCCTGTCGGGAGGGGTCAGGACCATTCAACTACACTTTACTTAAACTTTCTTCCAAATAGACACCACATTCCAGAGTCTGGTATAACGTAATTTATTATAAAAAGATTTGCACGAATATACATACCCAGGCTGATCGGCTAAACATACATATGTTAAAAACATTCTCAATCACACGGTCCAGTCTAAGTCAGTCAATTCCATGCTCACCCACAAGACGTAAAACAGGTCCGTTAATGACAGAAGCAAAACATAACAGCGCACCATGAAGTTCAGCTGACATCTTATATGTTATTGCGACCCCCACCCCCCTTTTTTTTTTGGGGTGTTCCCATTACCTGGGCGATTACTTTTTCCATGGTCTGCAGCGGTCTCTGCCGGTCCTAATTAAGCATTACATATGACCCTTATTTATATGGTAGTTTTGATGAAATGCTATGATTTAATCATACCAGAAACATCCTAGTCACGGTTTGACAATAGTAGTCCAATACATAGTTTTTACACCAATGTTTGTAAAGATAGAAGATAAATGTTTTAGTTGGATTTAATAAACTCTATCAGTTTCTCAAACTGCACACACACATACATTTCCCAGGCTAGGGTGCTGAATGTTCCTCCCGACAATCAGGCCCCAAAGAATGTGTAGGGAGTAATTCATGCTTATCACTTCAGACGGGCTAGGAACATTTAATTGCCTGTGTGTGTGTGTGTGCGTGTGTGTGTGAATGAATGGGTCCATTGCCTACTTTTTGAGATAACTAAACCTCGCCATGGGAAATTTTGAGGAGTGTATTTGCAATATGGCTGTTTCCGCTGAGAGCGAGTTTTTCTTCAATTTCCCTGCATGTGGGTGTGTGTATATGTTCTTGATTTACAGGTGTCGAGATGAGCTCATATTGGGTGCCTAGCTTGGGACCATTGTTCATTGAGCACACTCCGATACAAATAATGAGCTCATTTTTCCGGCGTGATTGTCTGCCCTTGAATCTGAGGCCTCGAATATGTGCTGCTGTTCACATATGGTCTTTTTGTGCAATTCATCCTACCACAGAAAAACATATTCATATTAACACTACATTTTAATATAGTTGGTCCTACAGTATGTTATATAATTGTATATAAATAATGAATAATCTATAATTTGTCACAACAACAGCTCCACGCTTGCACATGGTTCTGTGCTCGCTCGCTTCATAGCTCCACTCGCGCAGACACTGTTCTGTGCGCTCGCTTCACAATTCCACGCGCGCGCTATTTATGGAACTAAATAAACGCCATACTCCCCGCTCTCCCCCGTTTCCATGATGTTGGCGTAACCACCTAAACTGAACAACGTAAGAGCTCTATTAAAGAAAAGAAAAAACACAATCATAAAAGTGTTCCAAATTGTTTGATCAAGCCTTCAGCAAGGAACAAACAATCCAAACACTTCCTGATTCCAAAAAAAACAAAAACGCGTAGGCTCCACTAGCAGAAGTTGAATCGCCCTCCGCTCAGATCCTCAACTGATTGCGCGAAAGACTATTCAGCCCTTAATTAGCAACTTCCGTATCTACGCATTTTACAGTATCTGTGGTGCCACTGAGTTCACAGTTCAGGTCAGAGTTCTTTAATTATATTTGAGTTAGCCAGTGCTTCGTTCCGTCTGACTAGCATTTTTTTTTTTATTGAATTTGATGGTCTTCATTTATTTAGAGACTATGATGTGGAAATTATAATTTCTACAGTCAATGGATGGTGTTAACGGTAATTTACCATTTGTATTTCCGACGTCTGTGTCAGACTCAGTTTAGAGCTTTAACATGACACCTTACGGCAACGTTAATATACTTTAATGTTAGGTTCTTGTAGATATTTCTTTGTTGCTGCCCTGATCTTTTTTGTATGGGGGGGGGGGGTTATCGTTTAATATTGTTTTCTGAGGTTACTTAGGTTTTCCGCTGCCAGTAATAACGTTAAAAACGTGAAAATGTATAACTTATGAATCGTCACCTGCCCGCTGGACGGAATTAGAGGTGAGTAGTGTAGTATATTAACCTGAATCGCTTCAGTATATATCCAGCTGTATAAATGGATAATATGTAAAAAAAATATTTAAAAAACCTGTGTAAGTTGCTCTGGATAAGAGCGTCTGTTAAGTGCCTGTAATGTAATGTAATGAGTAGCTCAGCCCTGCTGTAACATGAATACCGTTTGTTAGGGGTGGGACGATTCAATCCCATCACGATTCGATTCGTTTCCGATTCTTTAGGCAAAGGTTCGATGCATCATAATATCTTACGTTTGACCACGATTCGATTCGATTCGATTCGGTTCGATTAATTTAGATACTTTAAATAGGTATGCTAATGTGATTTGATACCGATACATTCAGCAGTAATTAAATATTCAATTAGAACCTTACACCAAATTCACAGCATTATGTTTATTGTTAAGGCATGCCATACATTTTGCAGCTGTCTGCAGCAAATAATGCAGCAATAAACATGACTAACAGTGTATTTTCTAAAGTTGCCCTATTTAGGTTATTGTTTTTCAAACAGTGTCAGACATGGTACCCTAATACATTTCCTTTATTTACAAAATGAAAATGGCTAAATGTATAACAATTACTAAACTGGGCCAAGAAAAATGAAATAGCCTATAGGTTAGTGTCATGCATAGTACTTTCCTAAATCTTAGTACGATCTAGAACTTCGGTGGAGCAAGATGCCCATCCATCCGTAGTTAAAGTTACTCTCGAAGCGTTTTGCAAGGACAGTCGAACAGTTTTCTTCACCTCTTCATACAGAGCAGGTATACATTTTTCACTCAAATATTTTCTGCATGGTATGGTGTATCTGGGTTCCACGACATTCATTTTGTGAATCGGACAGTTAACGTAGTAATAATTAATTGAACGTAAGACATTGGAAATAGTCTTACTATTTTTGTTTTTTGTCTCTAACGTCTACTTGATTTTGAATAGAAAATGGTTTAAATTTAAATATCAGAAAGCACTTTACAATTAACTGTCTGGACACGGTATGTGTACAAAAACGAATAAAAACAATTATACAAAAAAATAGAACTGTTTGGCCATTTCTCCAGGAAACTCATCAATGACTCCCGAGTTTAGCTTGCTTACCAGCTTGCTAACGCGCTTGCTGTCCTTCACGTCAATTGTGTGTCGTCGGCTCAAATGGTTTATCATGTTTGTGGTGTTGCCTGTGTATCTGATTTCTACTTGGCAGATCTTGCATATTGCAGTGGTTTTGTCAAGTACACCCTCCTTCTTTCTAAACCCGAAATGCTTCCATACCACTGATTTTCTGTTCGGAACATCGCAAATTCTGGGTTTCTGTCTCTTTTGTCGCACTCAGCGAGCACGCAGCTAGCCATTTCGCTCAGATCTGTCCGTCTCATAGTCGCTACTTTCAACTCACGCTTACGTTGGGGTTGGAGCAGAAACATGGATTGAAGCTGGTCAAAAGAGTTTTAAAAGTAATCGTGTCTCAGAAATATATATTTTAAATAATTTTTGAATAAATGAATACATGTGTACATTCATTTAAAATGCGATATTAATCGATGCTTATCGATTTGAATCTTGCAGATCGATGCAGTTGTATTTACACATTCGGATCGATGCATCGCGATGCATCGGTGCATTGTCCCACCCCTACCGTTTGTTTGTCAACCTGTTTTAGATATTTGCTTGAAAACCGCTTGCTGATGCAGTGGAAAACCCAAATGAAACGAACTCATCGAAGTTATTGTGACGAACTTACATGTTTAGTGATGGTGAAACCCTTTTTCGGAAATAGGAAATTCCCGCGCTTTTAGTTTTTTTTTTTTTTTTTTTTTTTTTTTTAATAATAAAAAATATAAAATTAATTGAATAAACATTTCAAGAACATAATGCCAGTCAGTCGTTTGTTTAATACGTGCGTCTGTCCTGTTTGTGTCTCCCTGGTTCACAGCCAGCCAGCCAGCCAGCCTGCCAGCCTGCCTGCCTGCCTGCCTGCCTGCCTGCCTGCCTGCCTGCCTGCCTGCCTAACCGCCACAGCCACCCACCGGTGCCACCGCTGACTTGCACTTGTCTGGTGTTAAAAGAAGAGAGAGAGAGAAAGAGAGAGAGAAGCAGGTGTGACTGGCCACAAGCTGTTCCATCAGGGGACAAAGGACAGGGGACAAGGGACAGGGGACAGGGGCGGAGCCGAGCCAAATTGACTGCGGTTTCCGGGGGGCCTTAGCGAGTCACCTCACACGGGGCCCCATGCGTGAGGGTCAGCAGCCCCCGGGGGGCGGAAGAGGGCAGGGGCCGGTTTGCGGGTTATCGCTTCTCGGCCTTTTGGCTAAGATCAACTTCAGGGACCTGATCCACTGAAAGTCCTTAGCGTAGAAGGTCGATCCCGGAGACTTTTGTCAGACGGGTTAGTGGTGGCCTATAGTTGGCTGGGTGCCTAGGGCACAAGTTTATCATGGCCCAACGAGGCTTTTCTTTTTCTCCAGCTGATGCTGGGATGCGTAGTACCTTGCGGTTTTCATGGTTGGTTGAAGACACTGTGGCTATGGCTCGAGGAGAGTTTAAGAACAAGGTTTTGGTTGATATTTTGCATTTGGATTTTGGGAAGATTTTTTGTTTACAGTGGAATTCAGCAGAAGGTGCTTATGATTTGACTCTTAGTTCTGGAGAAGTTTTTGAAGCTCTGAAGGCGCAGTGTGAAGAGAGAGCTGATGAGGAGCCTCTTTCCTCCTTCAAAGTTACATCATTGGAACGAAAAAATGTAAAAATTGTTACTATTCACGTGTACAATCCTTATGTGGGAGATGAGGTGTTGGTTAATTTCCTGTCCAGGTATGGTCAAGTGGTTTCGGGGGTACGCTACCTGAGGGACGTCGACGGTATCTGGGCGGGGAAGCGCCAAATACGCGTTGTTTTGAAGGAAGATTCAGAAGGTTTTGATGGACTTCTGCACCCCCCTGCTTATTTCTCCCTGGGAACAGTCAGGGGTTATCTGTATTATTCGGGTCAGTCCAGTTTTTGCCGCCAGTGTCGGCGTTCTGGCCACCTCGCAGGATCCTGTACACAGTTTAGATGCAGGAACTGTGGGGAAGAAGGACATGTTGCGGCTGTTTGTCCCCACCCAAGGAAATGCCATGGGTGTGGAGAGGCGGGACATTTTTTTAGAGACTGCCCCAGGACAAGGACGAGGACTTATGCAGATGCAGCGGCAGGTCAGGGGAAAGGCCCCACCTCTGACTGCGGGCTGGCGGAGGAAGGTCGGGAGGAGAAGCAGAACCCTCAAGTGGAGAGGGAGGTCGTACTCGACGCAGAGGCAACAGCAGCTCCTGCTGGGCCGGTTATTCAGGAAGCGGAGGAGAATGCCGTGGCGAGGCAAAAGGAGGCCTTCGGGAGCTGGGCAAATGAGAGCCCGGATGCAGTAGAAGTTGTAAAGAGCCCTACTCCGAGAAGACCGCGTGAAGAAGATGGTGCAGAGTTCGGGAGTAACTCTTCTGAGGGAGAAGGCAGCAGCAGTAAGGGGGTGGTGAAACGGCGGCGTAAAAAGACGCAGAGAAAGGCAGAGGACATTTCAGTGCTTCAGTCCACTTCATTAGCTAACTCGGGATTGCCTCCTTCTGGGGTGGTGGTGCTAACAAACAGTTTCTCACCTCTCCAGGAGGCAGACATGGAGGTGGAGTCCCTTATTGGGGAATTTCCGGGCATGCAGGAAGGAGGTGGTCCAGGGGTGCTGGGACAGGACACTTCTTCTACTAGCGAAGAACATTGTTTTAGTCCCCCAGTGTCACCCAATGCTACACCTTTTCTGTCGGCTGATGAGGAGGAAGCTGGGACTGAGGGTGCTTTGGAAGTCGCTATGGAATGGAATGGTTTCTCTAAAAGTATTTAGTTGTTGTGTATCGTTTGGGAAATATTCATGACGAGTGTTTTGAATATTGTTACAATTAATGCTAGAGGGATGCGGGATAGGACAAAAAGGGGAGGGCTTTTTGCCTTTTTGGCTCCAGTAAATTTTGACCTGTGTTTTTTGCAGGAGGTTCATTTAAGGGATGGGAGGGATGCAAAGGGTTTCTCAAAAGAGTGGGGGAGAGGGGAATCAAGGTGGGGGGTGGGAGGTGTTCATTCTACGGGAGTGGGGGTTTTGTTTGGAGGGAGGGATTTAAAAATTGTTGAGTGTTTTTCAGTTGTGCAGGGGAGGGTTTTGTTAGTGGATTTTGATTGGAGGGGGGTTAAGTTTAGGGCCATTAATGTGTATGCCCCCCCCGACCCAGTCGGGAGGAGGGAGCTGTTTCACAATTTAGAACTTGTGTTATGTACATCGAGGTTTTTGATTTTGGGTGGTGATTTTAATGTTTCTTTCGAGAAGATGGGCGACAAGAGTTTAGGGTCTCTAGTTTCTTTGGTGGGTAATTTTAATTTGATTGACTCATTTCGGGTTCTTCACCCTCAGGGTGTGGGATTTACATGGGGGAACTCAAGGGGAAACAGGAGTCGTATAGACTTTATTTTTTTGCCAAAGGGGCAGGCAGTTGTTTCAGCTGGGGTGGCGCCTGTGTGGTTTTCAGATCATTTAGTTCTTTCAGTTAGTCGAAATTTCTGTTGCAATTTTTGGGAAGGGTTACTGGAAGTTGAACGTTAAAATATTATTGGATGAAGAATTTAAATCACGTTTTATTGAATTGTACCGGGGGTGGGTTGAGTTCAGGCCCTATTGTAGTTCTGCGATAAACTGGTGGGAAGAGACGAAAAATAAAATCGCAATAGTCGCCAAAAGCTATTGTAGATGGAAGAGGCGGGGGGAGTTGGGGGCGTTCCATGCAGTACGGCGGAAGTTGCAAGACCTCTACGGTGAATGGAATAAGGGAGGAGATTTGGACATAGGTGAGGTAGAGGGGTTGATGTTGAGGCAAAAGAGGTGGTGTGGGGACCGGGCCAGGGAATTTAAGTTTAGGTCACAAAAAGATGAGTATGAGAATGATGAGCAGTGCAGTGCTTACTTCTTCAGAACGGTCAAGGCAGCCACTGCCAAGGCCTTCGTATCAGGGTTAAGGGGAGAAGATGGTTGGGTGCGGACGGATGTGCAGGGGAAGCTGGAGGTCGCCACGGCTTTCTATAGGCGTTTGTTTCAGGCACAGAACGTGGATTACGAGATAGGGGAATTTTTTTTAGGGCATTTGGATGTCAGGGTGCCTGAGGCGGTCAGGGCAGTTTTGGGACTCCCGATTTATTTGGACGAGCTCCATGCTGCCCTGAAAGGCATGAAGGATAATAAGGTCCCTGGGAAGGATGGCATCCCAAAGGAGTTTTTTATGGAGTTTTGGAATGTGTTAGGTCCAGACCTGCTGGCGGTCTTGGAGAATGTTTTTGTGGGTGGGAAGTTAAGCCCTTCAATGAGGGAGGGGGTTGTGTCCCTCTTATACAAGAAGGGGGACAAGGAAGATCTGGGTAACTGGCGGCCCCTGACATTGTTAGGGGCAGACTATAAGATCATAGCCAGGGTACTAGCCCTGAGATTAGGGATTGCTATGCCTCATGTCGTCCATGAGGACCAGACGTGCGGCGTAGAAGGTAGGTCTGTGTTTTTTAATTTGCAGTTGGTGAGGGATGCGATATGTTGGGTGGAGGACAGAGGCCTTCCCCTGGTCCTGGTGGGTTTGGACCAGGAGAAAGCTTTTGATCGGGTAAGTCATTTATTTTTGTTTAGAGTTTTAGAGCGTTTGGGGTTTGGAGCTAATTTTTTGCGTTGGGTGCGTAGATTGTACACAGGGGTAGGGAGTAGAGTTAAGGTTAATGGGCACTTAGGGGAGTTTATCACTCAGACGAGGGGTGTGAGGCAGGGGTGTCCCCTGTCCCCCTTCCTCTATGTGTTATTTTTGGAGCCTTTGGCGGCAGCCCTCCGGGATAATGCTAAAGTGGAAGGATTGTGGTTGCCAGGTGGGGGACGAGTCCCTTTGAAGGTGTCCATCTATGCTGAGGACATGACCTTGTTTTCGAGGTCGGATCGCGGCGTAGAGGAGGCGCTTAGGGTAGTAGGTCAGTTTTCCAGGGCGTCTGGGTCGGCCCTTAACGTGGGGAAGTCCCAGGTGAAATTTTTTGGCTCATGGGCGGGGAGGAGGGAAACTTTAGCGGGTATGGATTTCAGTGAGGGTCCCCTGAGAATATTGGGGGTAAATTTTGGTGCAGGGGATTGTAGTTTTTACAATTGGTCAGCAAGGATCAGCAAGGTAAGGGTAAAATTGGGACTGTGGCGGCAGCGGCCATTGACGATGACTGGAAAAGTTTTGGTTTTAAAGGCAGATATCTTGCCTTCTTTAGTTTATCTGGCTTATGTGTTTCCTTTGCTGCCGCGTCTGCGGAAGGACCTGACGAGGGCGGTTTTTAGGTTTTTATGGGGTCCATATGAGTATGTGTCGAGGGCGCAGATGTACCAAGCAGTGAGAGATGGGGGCCGAGATGTTCCCTGTCTCCCCTTGAAATTTGACGTTCTATTTTTTTGTAATTTGTGTGTTTCGTTAGCTAGGCCAGTTATTTTTAAATATCAGTTGTTGATGCGGTTTTGGTTTGGGCTATATGTGCGGCATGTGTGTGCTTGGGACAACACGGTGCCGAATGCGGACACGATGCCTGGCCATTATAGGAATGCTCTGATGTGGTCTAGGCGCCATGAGGAATGCAGGGACCCAGAGCTAGCAGTGTCCCACAAAAGGCTTTATGAGGTGGTGAGGGGCAAATTAAAACCGGTGAGACCTACAGGGGTGGCAAGGAGGGTTTGGGTGCAGCTGCAGCCCAAGGCCTTGGAAAACAAATTGCGTGATCTGAATTGGCTGGTGGCACTAAAGAGGCTGCCAGTAAGGGAAGTACTTTATAAACATGGAATCTCCAGGAACCAGTTTTGTCCTCGGGGATTTTGTTTTGGGGTGGAGACGATCGAGCACGTTTTCTGGAGATGCGCATTCGCCCAAGAGGTGTGGGCGGAGGCACAGCGGTATTTTGGGGTGTTGAGTGGACTAAAAGAAGGTGGGGTGTTGTTTGGGGAGACATGGCGGGTTTTGGGTGTGAAAGATAGGAATTTGGTTCTCTTGGTTATAGGTCTGTTTAAGAAGGGTTTATGGGACGCGAGGTGTGGAGTGGTTAGATCGAATGTGATAGTGGGGGTTAAGGGAATTGTGGGGTGGGTAACGGTGGAGTTGGGATGGAGATACCGGATAGAGGTGCAAAAGTGGGGTTACCATGCCGCAAAAGAGAGGTGGAAGATTATTTTAGCAGGCTTCCATTAGGGGGGCGAAGTTGTGGGTGGAATGTGGTTGTAGGATTATAAGACTGTGTGATTAGAACGGGTGTACGAGGGGGTAGTTTAAGTGGAAAGTGCAAGGAAATGCGTTTTGAGTTGAGAACTTGTGGGGAATTTGTTGGGATTATGGTATGGGTATAGGTTTGATTGGGTAGTAATGTATATAATGTGGGAATGAGTTAACTTGTATGAAGGTGACATATGTTTTTGTATTGATGTGTTTTTGTTTGAGGAAATAAAGTATTTGAAAGTCAAAAAAAATCTGTTCTTATCAGTTTAATATCTGATACGTCCCCTATCAGGGGACCACATATTAAACGGATTTTTGGAACAGGGAGTCGGAGAAGGAGCTTGCTCCGTCCGCTCCACGCATCGGCCCGGCCCTGCAGAACCGCTAGGAACGGTGCACCTATCCCCTTTGTTGTGCAATGAAAGAAAAGCAACGTTTGTACGTGTTTTTTAGAATACTTTTTTTTTTTTTTTTTTTTTTAAATAATAAGAAATATAAAATGAATTGAATAAACATTTCAAGAACATAATGCCAGTCAGTCGTTTGTTTAATACGTGCGTCTGTCCTGTTTGTGTCTCCCTGGTTCACAGCCAGCCAGCCAGCCTGCCAGCCTGCCTGCCTGCCTAACCGCCACAGCCACCCACCGGTGCCACCGCTGACTTGCACTTGTCTGGTGTTAAAAGAAGAGAGAGAGAGAGAAAGAGAGAGAGAGAGAGAAAGAGAGAGAGAAGCAGGTGTGACTGGCCACAAGCTGTTCCATCAGGGGACAAGGGACAGGGGACAAGGGACAGGGGACAGGGGCGGAGCCGAGCCAAATTGACTGCGGTTTCCGGGGGGCCTTAGCGAGTCACCTCACACGGGGCCCCATGCGTGAGGGTCAGCAGCCCCCGGGGGGCGGAAGAGGGCAGGGGCCGGTTTGCGGGTTATCGCTTCTCAGCCTTTTGGCTAAGATCAGTTTGGATGAGAACGTGTTCCATCTGAGCCCTTGGTTTGAAAGGTTGAGCACCGGAGGCTTTTGCCCTGGGTAAGGGAAGGGTTTTGGACCTTCTGCCTTAGGTGTTCTCGCCACTTTGCGAGTGCTTTTGTTTGTTGGTAGGTTTTTATTTAATTTATGGCTCAAGGGGGCCCTTTCTTTCAGCCAGCAGGTGCTGGGCTGCGCAATACTTTAAGGATGTCGTGGAAAGACAGAGGTTTGGAGATGATGGCAAGAGGAGACTTCATAGAGAAGGTCATGTTGGCAGTTTTGCGGTTGGATTCTGGAGTGGTGTATTGTCTTCAGCGTAACATGGCTGCAGTGTCGTATGATGTGTCTCTGAACTCAGCCACTTTCTTTGTTTACACTGTCTTCTCTGGAGCGGAAGGGCCTGAAGATGGTGACCGTCCACGTTTATAACCCTTATGTGGGGGACGAGGTGTTAAGAAGCTTCCTGTCAAGATATGGAGAGGTGCATCCTGGGTGCCGGTATTTAAAAGACGGCTACGGATTTTGGACCGGGAAACGACAGTTCCGGGTTATTTTGAAGGAGGACCCCCAGGGGTACGAAGGGTTACTGCACCCCCCGGCGTTTTTTTCTTTGGGAGCTGATCAGGGTTTTTTATTTTACTCTGGACAGCCCATGTTTTGCAGGGTATGCAGGGTTTTTGGGCACATGGCAGGTGACTGCAAAGGGGAAACAAAGTGCAGGAACTGCAAGGAGACGGGCCATGCCACGGCGGCTTGCCCCAACCCGAAGCAGTGCCACGCATGTGGGAGTACGGGCCACCTTTTCAGAGAGTGTCCAGAAACACAAAAGACCTATGCAGATGCAGCAGCAGGGAGGCGTGGTCCAGCAGCAGGGGCCCCAAGCTCAGGGACTGCGGAGGAGGGCCAGACAGCAGATCAAGGGAAAGGCGCGGATGCGGAACCGGCTGTCCTAGTGCTGGAGGCGTGTGATCCAGGAGCAGCGGAGAGATCGGAAAGTACGCCGGATCTATTGGAGATGGAGGGGGTGGAAGCCCCTAAAGGAGGTGGAACCGCAAAGAAGCACGGGTGCAAAGAAAAGGGAAAAGTCCCTCTGGGGACTGCAGAACGGACCTTTCGTTGGGGGTTTTTTTTTTGATGGGTTGGATGAGTACTCGGAGTACCCAGCGGGGAGGGAGGGGATGCTTAGTTCACAGGGGTCATCTGGTGAGCAGATCTTTGTCGAAGCATCAGAGGTAGGGTTTGGAGGAGAACAAGTAACTGATGGGATGGATGAGAAGGGTGGTTTTAATTAGATTTTGTTTTGATACTTGTCTAAAATGGCGGATTTAATTATAATTTCAGTAAATGTGAGGGGTTTGCGGGATGGGGTGAAGAGGTGTGGGGTGTTTGAGTGTTTGTCTGCAATGGTTTTTGACATTTGTTTGTTGCAGGAAGTACATATCAAGGATAAGGGGGATGTGGAAAAGTTCTCAGAGGAGTGGGTGAAGGGGGAATCTAGATGGGGAGTGGGGGGAGTTCATTCATCAGGGGTAGGGGTGTTATTTAAGGGGTGGGACTCCCACATTGTGGAGACCGTCTCAGTGGTGCAAGGTAGGGTGTTGGTGGTGGATGTGGATTGGCAGGGGCAGAAGCTGAGGGTGATAAATGTGTATGCCCCAGCAGATCCAGGGGGCAGGCGGGATCTGTTTGGGGAACCCGAGGCGGTCTGTATCACAAATCGGTTGGTAATTTTGGGGGGGGATCTTAACGTCTCATTTGAATGAACAGGAGATTTTAGTTTGGCGCACCTGGGGAAATTGATAAAAGATTTTTCTTTTCAGGATAGTTTTAAAAGGGTAAACCCAGTGGTGGAGGGGTGCACATGGGGGTATTCAAGAGGAGCAAGAAGCCGGATCGATTTCATTTTTGTCCCAGAGGACGTCATGGTTGTGTCATCCGAAATAGAGCCAGTATGGTTTTCGGACCATCACAGGGTCCGGAGCAGACTGAGGGTGTGTGCGCCGGTGTTCGGGCGGGGATATTGGAAACTAAATGTGGCAGTTTTGCAGGAGAAGGAGTTTGTGGAGGGACTGGGAGCAGCCTATGACGGGTGGGCTGCTCTGAAGCCGATGTTTTCCTCTGTCAGTGAGTGGTGGGATTGGGTGAAGGCGCGGGTCAAGGGGTATGCGATGAGCTATTGCAAGGCAAAAGCCAGAAGGGAGAGAAGGGAAACATTTAAGCTCCAGAGGGAGATGGAGGAGTTGTTTGTTTTAGGAAATTTGAAACGGGTGGGGAGGTGGGAGCGATATACTGAGCTGCAGGAGCAGGTGCGGCGGATTTTTGAGGAGAGCGCCAAAAAGTTTTTGTTGGCTTCAAAGAGTTTTTTTTAAAAGCACGAAACGTGCAGCGCCTTTTTTTTTAACGTGGTTAAAAAATCCCGTAAAAGAAAGGTGATCCGGGGGCTCCGGGGGGTGGACGGGGAAGTAAAGAGAGGCACAGGGGAAATGGTTGCGATTGCAACATGTTTTTACAAAGATTTGTTTGGGAAAAGAGAGACTGATTATGGGGAAGGGGAGTGGTTTTTGGGTGCATTAGAAATGGTGATCCCTGCGGAGGTTAGGGAGGGTTTGGAGAAGGAGATATCGGCGGCAGAGTTGGGGGAAGCCCTCAGAAGTCTGCAGCCAAACAAAGCACCAGGGGCGGATGGCCTGCCGGCTGAATTTTACAAAGTTTTCTGGGGTAAGATAGGGCCTGATTTCCTGGAAGTGGCTCAGGAAATCTTGAGAAAGGGAAGGCTGTGTAGAACAATGAGGGAGGGGGTCATTTCGCTCCTATTTAAAAAGGGGGAGCAAGAGGACCTAAGAAATTGGAGACCTGTAACTTTGCTAGGAGCCGACTACAAGGCCATAGCAAAGGCCCTGACAAAGCGGCTAAAGGAGGTCCTGCCGATTTTGGTGCACAGGGACCAGACTTGTGCAGTTGCCGGGAGGCAAATGCACTGGAACCTGCAACTGGTTCGAGACGCCGTCAGCTGGGCGCGTGTTACGACCCCATGGGTCTAGGGGTGCATGGGGTATGTAACGTGATGTTAAGAATACCGGGTGATGTAACTGCTGTATAAATGATGGTAAAAACAATAAATCAAACAGATAACGCAGCAACTCAGTGGATGAGTGTTTACTGGTAACAAAAAGGTTTACAGACAAAAAGGTGCAATAAACTATTATAGGACATAGACAACCCAGACACACACTACCAGGGTCAAAGGACGCTGGATGTTGCCAAAAGAACATAAAACCCAGCTAGCTAAACCAGAGTATAATCTAACCTAGTGTATCTAGTACACAAACAAAAGCCTATCTACTCTATCTAGCAGATGAAAAAAACAGTGGTTGGCAAACACCCCTAATGACTAGTGGTTCTATACATCAACATAGCCTACGGGCATATGTACAGGAGCCCCCAGTCTTACCTGTCCCAAGCCTTGGAAGTGTACACAAAAAGCAAGACAAGTTCAAATGAATGGTTACATAGAGTCAAGGACAGAAACAGAGCAAAAACGTCAGCTACCACACAAAACAAAATGTCAGCTTCCATCATGGCAACCAGTCCAGGCTTATATCAGATGTGGCGAGTTCTGATTGGTTTATCCAGAATTGACACGGAGGGCGGGGATTGGTGAAGGCGGGACTTGGTGGATGGTGATGGACAGGCGGCGCAGCCAACAAGACGATGGCACATGGCAGGTGAAGGCAGGGAAGTCCACACACAAAAGTAACATGGCATGTAACACTTCCCCCCTTAAGAACTAACTTAACATATTCATTATATATTAATTTTTAAAGTTAGTTCACACAATTACACCCGTGGTAATATTATACACCCGATGCATTCACAAGCTTTGTTTAGCCAAAACTACGAGACAACGTATCAGCCAGTACATTGTCAGCTCCTTTTTTGTGCTGAATATTTAAATTATATGGTTGTATAATCAGAGACTAACGCATAAGGCGCTGGTTCTGATTACACATTCGCAACAAAAACACTAAAGGATTATGGTCTGTAAAGACCTCGACAGGGGTAGAACTCGAGCCAATGTACACCTCGAAGAACTGCAAGGCTAATAATAGTGCAAGTGCTTCCTTTTCGATGGTGCTATAATTTAGTTGGTGTGTATTAAATTTTCGCGAGAAGAAACTAACGGGGTGATCAGTTCCATCTGTATCTTCTTGCAGCAATACAGCACCAGCTCCTAGAGCGCTTGCGTCAACCTCTAACTTAAACGGTTTCGCAAAGTCTGGAGCTGCGAGTACAGGCGCACTACATAACAAAAGCTTAACAGCCTCAAAAGCATTTTGGCAGTCTGAGGTCCACACAAAAGGTCTCCTAATACTAAGCGCACTCGTTAAGGGTGCTACAACAACCGAGAAGTTCCTACAAAAACTTCGATAATATCCTGCCATTCCGAGGAAACGGCGTAACTCGCGCCTAGTAGTAGGCGCAGGGAAACTAGCAATGGCAGCAACCTTTGCTTCCAATGGCCGAACTTGGCCATGACCCACTTGCTTTCCCAGGTACGTTACTGTCGCTTTGCCAAACTCACACTTGGCGAGATTCAGTGTTAGCGTTGCTTTGGCCAACCTCTCAAATACGCAGCGCAGCACAGAAACATGGTCGGCCCAATTATCCGACTTAATCACCAAGTCGTCTAAATAGGCATAACAATCCGAAATACCCATAAGAACAGTGTTCACTAGCCGCTGAAACGTGGCTGGAGCGTTTCGAAGGCCGAAGGCTAAGACATTATATTGGAGGAAGTTATCGGGGGTAACAAACGCGGAAATCTCAGACGCGCGAGGAGTCAAAGGCACTTGCCAATACCCTTTCAACAAATCAAGTTTAGTGACAAATTTAGCCGCACCAATGTTATCAATGCAGTCCTCCATTCTCGGTAGAGGGTAGGAGTCTGGCACCGTAACCGCATTAACTTTTCGAAAGTCGGTGCAGAAACGTGATGTTCCGTCAGGTTTCGGCACCAGAATACAAGGCGAGCTCCATGGACTAGCACTGGGCTTAGCCAAGTTATTTTCTAACAGGTATTGCACTTCCCGCTTCATAGCCTCACGTTTTGCAATATTAACCCGATATGGGTGTTGTTTAATAGGGGCGGCACCGTTCACATCAATGTCATGATGTATTACGGTAGTCTGAGAGGGGGTATCACCAAAAAGATTTGGAAACTCGTTTATTAAATTAGCAATATCAGACCTTTGAACATCTGATAAGTGAGCAAGGTGGGACGACAAATTTGACAAAGTCTCCGAATTGATGAGTCTAGCACACTGCTGAGGGGCATTCCGAAGCACGAGGCCATCCTCATCTTCTGTACAATCCAAACTGGGGTTAGTACTATGTACAGTGCTAATGCTAGAAATTCGTGACACTGGTAGAACTTTCTTCACATCCTCTGACTGAAATGTCTCCCTTGAATGATATGCCTTAAGCATATTAATATGGCACACGCGTGACTGACGCTTACGATCGGGTGTTCGAATTACGTAATTGCATTCACTTAATTTTTCTTCCACCGTATATGGGCCAGAAAAACGAGCAGACAAAGCAGATCCGACAATAGGTAGTAGAACTAGGACCTGATCACCAGGTTTGAAATTACGATCAACAGCCTTCCAATCAAAGCGACGCTTCATTTTACTTTGTGACAAAGACAGCGACTCTTTAGCAATGGAACAGGCATGATACAATTTCTCTCGGACCTGACTAACGTAATCCAACACATTAGGCTTAATATCCGAATCAGACATGAACTGATCCTTCAAAACTTTTAAAGGACCCCGAACAGTATGCCCAAACACTAGTTCAGCAGGGCTGAACCCTAATGATTCCTGTACCGCTTCTCGTAAAGCGAACAGAATACATGGCAACCCTTCTTCCCAACAATTTCCAGTCTCCAAACAATATTTGCGGAGAGCCGATTTGAGAGTCTGATGCCAACGCTCTAGTGCCCCCTGACTCTCAGGGTGGTAAGCACTTGCGATCTGATGTTTAATAGCCAGAGACTGCACAAACTGTTTAAACTGTTTAGATAGAAAGTTAGTACCCTGATCCGTTTGGATCACTTTAGGGAATCCAAATATAGCAAAGAACTTGGTAAGTGCTTTAATTATGTTATTGTTCGTGATGGTGCGCAACGCGATAGCTTCCGGAAATCTAGTCACAGTACACATGATAGTGAGTAGAAACTGTTGACCAGACTTTGCCTTGGGAAGCGGACCTACGCAATCAACAATAACATGCTGAAAGGGTTCACCAAGTATTGGAATTGGACAGAGCGGGGCTGGTGGAACAACCTGATTAGGTTTTCCCGTGACCTGACAAATATGACAAGACCGACAGTGTTTTACAATAGCACTTTTAAGTCCTGGCCAAAAGAAATGTTTTAACACGCGATTATACGTTTTGGTAATTCCCAAATGAGCAGACCATGGATTCTCATGTGCTAATGCCAATACCTGTGGTCGATACACGCCAGGTACTACAATTTGAAAAACCACACCCCATTCGGCTCCGTTAGTAAACGAAGAGGACCACTTACGCATTAACAACCCATTATCTATAAAATAAGCAATTGGCTTTTCTTTAATCACAACAGGATTAACCACCATCTCAAAACACTTACGCAAGGATGGATCATTTTCCTGAGCAGCAACAAGTTGTTCACGAGTGACAGGCAATTTATTTGAGGCAAACTTCAGAGATAAGGTAAGAGATTTATATTCCTCCTTTTCACTAAAATCTTGAGGTTCAACCTCTGTACATACCTCCGGTTTTACATGTGTTACTTTCGGTTTGGTGTAAATATCCTCAGTAAAAGTGGACGCTAAAACAGATTCTGATAAATCAACTTCCTCACCCCATT
Organism: Ilyophis sp. 1 JC-2022; assembly: GCA_022702515.1. NCBI lineage: Eukaryota > Metazoa > Chordata > Actinopteri > Anguilliformes > Synaphobranchidae > Ilyophis > Ilyophis sp. 1 JC-2022. Next base: position 99,159 of record JAKUDI010001331.1, read on the forward strand.
TCTTGGATTGAGCTCGAGTGAGCACGCAGGCAGGGAAAACACCAGGAAGTGATCTAGACACGTCAGAAACGAGACATGGTACGGGTTCATTTAGAACTTCGAGTACGGGACGCACTTTACCTCCGGCAATATCATTTCCCATAATGAAGTCAACGCTCAGTACAGGCAAAGCGGACCATACAGCCACATTAAAATAACCCGTGACTAAATCAGTCTGAACATGTATTTTGTGTAAGGGAACAGTGACAAAGGCCATATCGATTCCCTGAATTACCACATTAGCACCACCATATGTCACGTCCGATACGGGTATCACGTCGGCTAACACAAAAGATTGCGAAGCTCCCGTGTCTCTTAAAATCCGCACCGGCTTTTGCTCAGTCGGATCACCGGAAAGGGAAACTAGACCTTCAAAAATAAACGGCTCAAACCCATCTTCAGGTTTGCTTTCCGGACCATTTAAACACGGAGTGGTTTGAGGAACTTTTTTAACAAAGCCTATAGGCTTAGCAGATTTATTTTTCCTTGTCAAACAGTTGGCAATTACATGCCCTACCTTATGACAATAGAAACATTCGCGTTCCTCTTTAAACCGTGGGGGTGACGTTTTGGAATCTTTTTGAGATTCACTGTCTTTTGGACTGCGGGAAATAGCAGACTTCGCTCCTTGAGTGGAACCACACAGTTTTGTGCGTGAGTGCAAACTCATCTGCAAATATCGCAGCCTCAGATAATGACATCACTTTCTGTTCGTTTAAGTAAACCACAACGCGTTCCGGAGCACAATTCTTAAACTCTTCTATCAAAATTAATTCACGAAGAGTGTCATAGTTATCCACTTTAGTGGCAGCACACCATTTGTCAAATAGCGTTCCTTTTTCTCTGGCGAATTCTACGAATGATTGGGCGGAGGTTTTCTTTTGGTTTCGGAATTTCTGTCGATACGCCTCCGGGACCAACTCATACACGCGAAGAATAGCAGCTTTTACCACCTCATAATTCATACTCTCCTCGAGAGTTAGTGTAGCCATTACATCCTGTGCTTCGCCAATTAATTTGCACTGTAGTAATGTTGTCCAAATTTCTTTGGGCCACTTCAGAGCTGCTGCCAAACGCTCAAAAGTGCTAAAATAGGCATCTACCTCAGTTTCTCTGAAAGAGGGTAAAGCCACATGTCTCCTGACATCATATCCAGCATTACCAAGCGGTGGGGATGTACCTGGGGTAACCACAGTGGAAGTTTGCTCTGCAGCATTTTGTAACTCCAGCTGCCGCATTTTAACCTCGGTTTCTAATTCCAGCTTGCGCATTGCCAATTTGAATTCCTGTTCCTGTTTTCGTGCCCTCTCTTGTGCCTCAGTATCTGCCTTACGAGCCTTCTCCTCAGCCTCGTACTTCATCCGGGTGAGACGGACCTTTAGCCGTGAGTTACTGCCCGACCCAGAAAAACTTGGCGAAAACGCCTCAAACCTGGGAAATGTAGGCGGAGGGGTAGTTGGAGGAATCTCTTCCTTCACTTCTACCACAACAGAACCACCAGCGCCCCAGGGCGACTGTGGACTCGCTACAGGTACAGTAGGCGACATGTCAGGCTGGACAGGAGAACAAACAGCAACAGGCGAGGCAAGAATTTTGAGTTCCACCAGCTTCTCCCTCACCCGCGACTTAATCGCTCTCTTCCGGAGAGCACCAGACACCACAAGACCCACTTGATCTGCAAGTTTCAGCAGGTCAATTTTACGGCACTGATCCAGTGCATCATCTGACGGATTGCTCAGAAAGTCTTTGACATCAAACAAAGTCATTATCCTTATACTGCACCACTGTACCAAAAACCACACAATATTATCTTTACTGTTTTTACAATTCAGCAATCCCGGACGAGCCCCCAAATATGTTACGACCCCATGGGTCTAGGGGTGCATGGGGTATGTAACGTGATGTTAAGAATACCGGGTGATGTAACTGCTGTATAAATGATGGTAAAAACAATAAATCAAACAGATAACGCAGCAACTCAGTGGATGAGTGTTTACTGGTAACAAAAAGGTTTACAGACAAAAAGGTGCAATAAACTATTATAGGACATAGACAACCCAGACACACACTACCAGGGTCAAAGGACGCTGGATGTTGCCAAAAGAACATAAAACCCAGCTAGCTAAACCAGAATATAATCTAACCTAGTGTATCTAGTACACAAACAAAAGCCTATCTACTCTATCTAGCAGATGAAAAAAACAGTGGTTGGCAAACACCCCTAATGACTAGTGGTTCTATACATCAACATAGCCTACGGGCATATGTACAGGAGGTTGATTGGTTTATCCAGAATTGACACGGAGGGCGGGGATTGGTGAAGGCGGGACTTGGTGGATGGTGATGGACAGGTGGCGCAGCCAACAAGACGATGGCACATGGCAGGTGAAGGCAGGGAAGTCCACACACAAAAGTAACATGGCATGTAACAGCGCGGGACAGGAACGTACCCTTAATGCTGGTGGGGCTCGACCAGGAGAAGGCTTTCGACCGGGTGGACCACGAGTTTTTGTTTAGGGTGCTGGACAGGGTCGGTCTTGGGCCTAACTTTAAGAGGTGGGTTAGGACTCTGTATGAGGGAGTGGGTAGTAGGGTGAACCTGAATGGCCACCTTGGCGAGATGGTCAGACAGGAGGCAGGAGTGCGGCAGGGGTGCCCTTTGTCCCCCCTGCTGTACGTCCTGTATATGGAGCCCCTCGCAGCAGCGATTAGGGCTGACAGAAGGATAAGGGGACTCAGGCTGCCAGGTGGAGGCGGCGAGATGGTGAAGTTAGCACAGTATGCTGACGACACCACCTTGCTGTTGGAGAGCGAGGATAGTCTGGGAAAGGCGGTGGAGGTTATAGGTAGATACTCCAAGGCAGCGGGCACAAAATTGAATTGGGCAAAGTGTAAAGTGAGTTTTTTTGGCGCATGGGAGGGCAGAAGAGAAAGAGTGAGTGGCTTGGCCTGCTGTGAGGGGCCATTTAGACTCCTGGGGGTGGACTTTGGGGGGGAAGATGAAGTGAGGGAAAATTGGAGGAGGAGGGTGCAAAAGGTGAAGAGCAAACTGGGGTTATGGAAGGCGAGGCGCTTGAGTTTCACCGGGAGAATTTTGGTTATTAAGGCAGAGGTGCTGCCAAGTTTGTGTTTTTTGGCTAAGGTGTTTCCTCTGCCCCCTGGGTTGAGGAGGGAGGTGCAGAGCATGGTTTTTAGTTTTCTTTGGGGGGGGGTATGAGTACATTGCAAGGGAGGTGATGATACAGCCAGTGGAGAGGGGAGGGCGGGGGGTGCCCCACATCCCCCTGAAGTTGGAAGTATTGGCTTTTGTCGATGTCTGCAGAGCAATCGAAACACCGATACCGCATTCCGCTTATTACTTCGTACGGTTGTGGATGGCTATGCCATTGAGACATGTGGGGGTGTGGGACAACCGGGTACCAAAAGCGGAACGGGTGCCCCCCCACTACCTACAGATGGTCCGGTGGGCGCGTAGGTTCCCGGAATGCAAAAGTAGAGATCTGTGCCTGGATCACAGGGCGTTGCATACCGCATTGGTTAAGAGGATGGCAGTGGCTAGGGTTCCAGGGGTAGCCAACGAGACGTGGAACTTAGTAATGATTAAGGGGCTGGACAATCGGGTAAAGGACCTGAACTGGTTGGTCGTCCATCAGCGTTTGCCGGTGAGGGAGGTGCTGTTTAGGCACTCCCTAACCATAAATAAGTTTTGCCCACGGGATACATGCATGGCTGAGGAATCAGTCAGGCATGTGTTTTGGGACTGCCCGTTTGCGCAGGAGGTATGGTGGGAGGTGGGTTTGTTTTTTGACCTGTTGAAAGGGGTAAGTTTTGAGGGGTTAAATAGGGTAAAAGGGAGGAAGTTTGTATGGTGGCTGGTGGTGTGTCTGACAAAGTTTGCCTTGTGGGAGGCGAGGGGGGTGCTTGTAAGAAACAATGTCAAGTGGGAGGTAAAGAGGGTAGTGGGGAAGATAAGGGGGTGGGTGAGCAAGAGGTTTCAGTGGGATGTGGTGTCAATAGGGTACCACCAGGCAAAGGAAAGGTGGAAAGGTCTGTATGGGTAGGGGGTCAGAGAGGAGAGGAAAGTGAAAGTTTATTTTGGTTTTTGTTCGAATTGTATGTAAAGAAGGTGTATGATTTGGTGACTGGATGAAAACAGTCGTGATGTATGTAAAGTAAAGATGTACGGTTTTTTCTAATAAAAAAAAAAAAAAAAAAAAAATCTGTTCTTATCAGTTTAATATCTGATACGTCCCCTATCAGGGGACCACATATTAAACGGATTTTTGGAACAGGGAGTCGGAGAAGGAGCTTGCTCCGTCCGCTCCACGCATCGGCCCGGCCCTGCAGAACCGCTAGGAACGGTGCACCTATCCCCTTTGTTGTGCAATGAAAGAAAAGCAACGTTTGTGCGTGTTTTTTAGAATCCTTTTTTTTTTTTAAATAATAAGAAATATAAAATGAATTGAATAAACATTTCAAGAACATAATGCCAGTCAGTCGTTTGTTTAATACGTGCGTCTGTCCTGTTTGTGTCTCCCTGGTTCACAGCCAGCCAGCCAGCCAGCCAGCCAGCCAGCCAGCCAGCCAGCCAGCCAGCCTGCCTGCCTGCCTCACCGCCACAGCCACCCACCGGTGCCACCGCTGACTTGCACTTGTCTGGTGTTAAAAGAAGAGAGAGAGAGAAAGAGAGAGAGAAGCAGGTGTGACTGGCCACAAGCTGTTCCATCAGGGGACAAGGGACAGGGGACAGGGGCGGAGCCGAGCCAAATTGACTGCGGTTTCCGGGGGGCCTTAGCGAGTCACCTCACACGGGGCCCCATGCGTGAGGGTCAGCAGCCCCCGGGGGGCGGAAGAGGGCAGGGGCCGGTTTGCGGGTTATCGGGGTATAACAGGGAGTCGGAGAAGGAGCTTGCTCCGTCCGCTCCACGCATCGGCCCGGCCCTGCAGAACCGCTAGGAACGGTGCACCTATCCCCTTTGTTGTGCAATGAAAGAAAAGCAACGTTTGTGCGTGTTTTTTAGAATCCTTTTTTTTTTTTTTTTTAAATAATAAGAAATATAAAATGAATTGAATAAACATTTCAAGAACATAATGCCAGTCTGTCGTTTGTTTAATACGTGCGTCTGTCCTGTTTGTGTCTCCCTGGTTCACAGCCAGCCAGCCAGCCAGCCAGCCAGCCAGCCAGCCAGCCTGCCTCACCGCCACAGCCACCCACCGGTGCCACCGCTGACTTGCACTTGTCTGGTGTTAAAAGAAGAGAGAGAGAGAGAAAGAGAGAGAGAGAAGCAGGTGTGACTGGCCACAAGCTGTTCCATCAGGGGACAAGGGACAGGGGACAGGGGACAGGGGACAGGGGCGGAGCCGAGCCAAATTGACTGCGGTTTCCGGGGGGCCTTAGCGAGTCACCTCACACGGGGCCCCATGCGTGAGGGTCAGCAGCCCCCGGGGGGCGGAAGAGGGCAGGGGCCGGTTTGCGGGTTATCGCTTCTCGGCCTTTTGGCTAAGATCAAGTATTTGGGAAGGCGATGGCGTCGAAGGAGGACGGGATACCGGCCTACAGGGTGCGGTTGAAGAACACAATTCGGTTTGTTGCAACGGAAGGTTCGGAGCGGAGGAAGTCATTTGGTTTACGTTTTTTTGTTGAGGATATACTAAAAGAATTGTTTAAAGTGGACTCTGAAACAGTTTTTTGTTTACAGGATTTTTCAAGCAGGGGTTTTTTTGATCTAACTTTCTTTTCAGAAACTGCTTGCTTTAATTTGTACCAAGTGTATGTTAATTGCCAGGATGCGGTGCAGCTGGAGGGGATCAAGGTGGAACTTCTGTTTGCCAAAGCCCTCAGGCCTTTAACGCTGCATATGTACAACCCGTTTGTACGGGAGGAAGACATTTTATGTTTTTTGGACAGATATTGTGTGGAGGTTCGGGATGCCCAGAAACTTAAAGACCGTTATGGGTTTTGGAGCGGGAAGAGACGTTATATGGTGCGGTTCCGACAGGATCCCTTAAGCGTGGGAGGCTTTTCTCACCCCCCAGGCTCTTTCTCGTTAGGACCTGATAGGGGATACCTGTCATACCCTGGACAGCCATTGTTCTGCCGGAAATGCGGCTCGTTTGGGCACATCAAGGAGGTGTGTTCAACGACCAGGTGCAGAAAATGTCTCTCGGCTGAGCATGAGACAAAAGACTGCGTGGCTCCAAAATCATGCAGTCTTTGTGGGAGTGCGGAGCACCTGTTTCGAGGCTGTCCGGAGAGGCACCGCTCCTACGCCTCTTTGTTCCAGCCGGATTCAGATGAGGTGAGGGGGAGGGCCCCTGGGCCAGCTGTAAAATCAGTACTGGAATCCCAGCCTACGGCACCCCCAGAGGTGGGGAGGGTACCAGCTTCAGTTCTGCAGCAGCGCAGGTTCCCACAGACGCGCCGACGCAAGACTGCGCTGGATCGTGATCCGGATCCGCTTCCGGCCAAGCAGGTCCCTTTAGTGACGACGGCATCTACTTCAGCTCCAGTTCCAGTCTCGGGGGCAGATGCGGCTCCTTCTTCTTCCGATCCAGCTCCTGTTCCGGCTCAAAGTGCGGTTCCTGAAGCTGCAGCTCCTGATCCGGGAGCGGAGGCTCTGGTTTCTGACCGGGGAGCAGGTGAGGTGCGGGGGTCGGCTCCCCTCTCGGATCCAGTTCCGGTTTCGGCTCCGGGGTCTGATGTGGTTCCGGTCCTGGCTCCGGGTGGGGGGCATGACCCGGTTCGGGCTGCAGAGGCCCGGACGGATTCAGCCGGGGAGACGGCGCTACAGGTGGATCCTGCTCCAGTTCCGGTTTCGGAGTCGCTCTCCATGTCAACACCAGCGGTGGTTCCAGTTCCAGGTCCGGTCCAGGGTTCTGGGCCCCTTGCAGGCTCCAGAATGGCCCCCATGTTTGGGCCTCTCTCACAGCCTGGTTTCGTCAGGGCAGTGAGGGTGGGTACTGCACCTGCTCCTGCGATGGGTGAAGTTCCGGATACAAAACCAGTGGCTTCAGCTGGGGTTTCGCCGGAGCTGTTTCCCCAGGCACCTGCAACAGCATCGGGAGGGGTGGCTTTGTCACCTACGGCAAATGAGGACCAGTTGTCCCCGTTCGGTGTGACGGCATCAAAAGACTGGGCGGATGCCGTACCATCAGACGGAGAGGAAGACAATAGGGAGTCGTGGGCCAGGGGGCAGGTGCGCAGGCGTGAGGGGTCCGGAGACAAGGACGAAGAAAGGGCACAAAAAGGAGGACCCGGCATTCTCCTCAGCAACCGCTACGAAGTGTTGGAAGGAATGCAGGGAGGGGGGCAGCAGGAGCCGGACTCGGACTCGGACCCGGACCCCTTTCAAGCCTATGTGCCGGGCGCACTGGATGAGGAAATGGAGCTGGGGTCTGATTTGGAGAGATTGGGCAAATAATGGACA